>PDGT01000036.1:2610575-2759522 GCA_003671415.1 Megathymus violae
CTAAGAATTCTATTGTAATAGTCTTGGTAGTTAACAATAATGTAGTATTGGGTATTTGTTGATATACACTGACGGGTGCTGCTTCGAACAATATTATTTACGATTTTGTGAACAGCGGCTACTACATTTCTTCAAAACATAACCGATCTAAATTTATAAAAATAATACCAAACACCTAAATAGAAAACAAATGTATAAATATTTTAACCAAATACGCTCAATTATGAGCTACTCAATTGATTCGTGATCATTTTCGAATCGAATCGTCAAAGGCCCTTGCGTCGTCAAATCCATGCAATTTAACTGTAACCGTACATATCCCGTGACCTCAATGAAGCTACTATGACGGTGTAATGAAATACTAAATTTGTCTTTATTGGATATTTTTAGTATTCTGTTCTACCTGTGCTTGTGTAGGCAATCTCAAGCGTATTGACTTACACCCACACATATAACTATAATAATAGCTTTACCAACTACGATAAAAGTTAACTTATCTATTATTACTTACGGATACATAGTGAGCTAACAAAGTAGAGGTAAGGTGATTTGAGTCTAGCAACTTTAACCTGGGTTTATCTCACGAACTCGATATTAATACTCGCGAATTAACTTCGCAAACTTCCCTATCTCTTCGAGTTTCCAGCGACTGGGAGGTAGTTGAACCACCTGTTTCGGTGGGTATTTATCATCGCAACCCAGAACAAAGCCTCTATTTTGCGTGGGCTATCTGTTAGAATTAATGGGGACCAGTGTACCTTACTAAATGTTTCATAAACGAACAACTCACCTGATGGTAAGAGGCCACCGCCATCAATGAACATTGGTAATGTCCTCATCGAAACTTCGCCGACCAAGAAAGTTTATAGAGAGTAAATATATATTAGGGTCAAATAATCCTTAAGGTAGATTTAAACTTAAGGTAGACCTTCTAATTGATGACGCGAGACTCGTAGTCCGCTATGAGATGTTCGGTTTTACTTACAGAGTTTTATTAGCTTCATAGAATAGCTTACCATCATGCCCGAACATTTGGGGTTCATTTGGTTAAAGCAAGGTATCTATCAGCTTAAAAACTTGACACCGTTGTCTTTGAATGGCTATGAAACTATTCCACAACCAGAAGAGGTGTTTTTATCATGAAGGGAATATTGCATAGACCGTAATATTGGTATATAACATCCTATCCAAGCTCCCACAACCTCATGTCATGCATGCCTCATGGCCGTGGATTGTCCGTCTTAATGTTATCTACCTAATACTGGCACTAGCTTTTAATTTGTTTCTGTATATATTATAAAGTGTATATTTCTGATATACCATGCAACAATGAATTTGAAATTTTTAAATTAAACCGGATATACTTGAATGAATTGGTTTTGACAATCCAAAACGTCTATTTCTCGGATCTTACATTACTTTACTGTCTGGGAGTGGACTAACATGTAAAGGTTGGCTTAGACACAAGGGCACACGTTATTCCAGATAAATAGACTCCGAATCACAATACAAAATAAACGGTATTTCCATCTTTTTCCCAGGCATACAATTTAACCAGCATGCCTGAAAACGGTAGTGCTGGACCCTGAAATGTTTCTGTTATATTTTTTTGCAAAGAACATGTACTTATCTAGCCAGGGCAAAAAAAATAATTAAGCTAGAAATCTAATATGTAAATAAGTAAAAAAAATAATTAAAGGCCTAATTTTTCATCGCGGTTGGATAGACCTAACCCAATTTTAATGGTAAAATGCTGTATAACACGAATATTGTTTTTTATTTAGATTAACGTCTGCATTTATTTAAGGTACAGTATCAGTGACAAATATTACCGTTTATGTAACTACCCTGCACAAGCTCTGACAAGTATGTATACAAGTGTCCGGCGAAAATAATTAACTTCCGTGGACATATTATACCTACTTGTACATGGATATCATTGTCCCACTCCCGCTCACCACTCCGACTTATCACCAACATTCGGCGCAGCAGTAAGCAACGTAGCTTGCTGCGTTATAAAAATGTAATTAGCTCATTACGACGACATGGAGACATAAAATGACAGAAGATGACAGAACAGAAGAATAGATCCAAAAAAGAAAAAAGACGAAGAAAAGAAAGAATAAAAATTTTTAAAATATTTTTTTTATAATTTATTTTAATGTTCATTGCCTTACGAAAAAACTTGGTCGTTGTCAATTTGTCTTAATATTTTCAGCCTACTGCTGCTGCTATATGGCTTTTTCTGTTTTGCTTATTCGTATTTGACCCTAATGTCCCCTATTACTGACCCTATGTCTGAGAATTGAGAATTTAATTTGTTTTGTTTTAGTAGACTGCTGCTAATTGCAATGTATAATAAATAAATACGTTCGAAAAGTTGTTTGCTTTCCCGTATTGGATCACTTCTTTAGGAAGTTGTAAGTTTTGACACAGTTCCCGTATTGACAAATTTACCTTTACTATATTTACCTTTTCGTATAATTTCCAGTAATCACTATACACTTTCACTTTTGATTTGTTTAAAAAAATATGTATAAAATTGTAAAACATGTTATATATATTTTTAATTGTTCAAAATTATATATAATTTCATTGCGATGGCATTCAATCTCATATTTCTTAATAACTGTTCATGATATTTAGTGCCCAATAACACCCATTTTATAAAATGTATAAAGTATACTCTGAAGGTAAAAAAAACTAAAGCTTTACATAAAAAAATCCCATGAAATGAACAAAAAATTGCAACTGTTGAAAATTACCCATTTGCTACAAATAAAATGTTGTTTAAAATAACATTGAACAACAGCGTAATTGTCGTACGAAGCGAACACAAATTATATTTTCAATCAATTTCCGAGAACGAGTTATGAAAAGGAAGTGATTGTGTTCATTATTGGGTATTGTGTACCTTCGCTGTTGTAAGAAATATAAGATTATTCAGTAAAAGTGCAAATTATTGGACGACTTTCATTTGAATGAGGTCCGATGAATTATTTTTATGCGTCGAGAATGTTTTTTATAACTAGCAATCAAGCATACTTTGAATACTGCACACGTCCTTAATTTTTCAAATTATGTATCCGTCGAAGAGATGATAAAACAGGTGAGATTCCTAATGATCTCCTGGTAGTCTGAGGCCAAGAGTATCGGTTACACGAAAATCATTATCGACGCGTTGGCAGCGAAGAAGAATGCGGGGATCTGATTGTTAACTGAGGCTCAGATACTGCAATCGAAACACCATATAAAAAAATTTGAGTTGCTCCTAAAAGGAGTGTAATATGTGGCTGAACAGATAAAGAAAAATACCAACTTGTACAGTAATGTTGAATTAAATTGGATAACAAAAATCCTTTTTTTTTCGTGGGGGAAAGCTTCAAAGGGTGCCATGGGGCCGACGCCGGGTTATGTGGGATTTTTACACTAAACCCCCTTCCCCTCCCGCGGTGACCTTCCTCGGCGCTAAGTAGAAGAATCCGGGATCTCCATAGAAATGCAACCGGAGTCCTCTGAGCACGATGCCCATGTCGGGCTCTGCTCTGGATCACCCGGGGTCACTAGCCGGACGGTTTAAGCTCCCACTCTTACCGCTCACAACCCCAAAAGTCTCCTTTTAGTCACCTGTTACGTCAGGCAGGGGATACTGTAGCTCGTAATCTGGTCCCGAGCTACAGGGACAGGATGACATAAAACTAAATATAATAATAGGTATAATAGGAAGGTAATTTAATAATAGGAACGATCTTGCGCTTTTACCCACTCTGTTTTTGACCAGTATGTATCACGAGCTGAGGAAGTGGATTTCGACAAAACTATAGATGAAGACCTGTCTATCCCAGAGCATGGGCTTAAAAAAAATACCTTTTTTCGTAACTCTATATACATATATTGATCACAATTATTATATTAATCGACACTTTTAAATGATTAGAATTTAGCTTAAAACACTGATTATTTGTTATTACTTTATGCCACGTCTTTATTTAAGTTATAATAGTAATTCCTAATTAAATGAAAGAAATGTAATAGAATTTATGAGGAAGGTTACTTTACCTGTCTGTTCTTAGCTGGTTTCTCAACCGCAATACCTTGAGTATCAGGTTTTGAAATATAAGCTGAGCAATTAAATATGTTAGTGATAAATCGTTTTTAGATTAGCCTTTATATTCCTGTGTCTAAGAAATTTGTAATATGTAGATGGGACCCTCGAGACAATATAAATCATATCTGTTTTACGATTATATGGCCATTAAGATAGTGTTCCTCGCAGCACAATTTTGATATACATTGCTTTTGTTGTTAAAATGATGTACGGACTTCATTACATAAGTATAAAACAAGTCTTGTTCAATGTCAAAAACCACAGCATAGCATCGTGTTACCACACTATTTCTCGCGTTCCTGCTTTTGAACATCACATATCACACGAATCAATTATCATCACTCGAAAGTAGTTTTATATTCAATCTACAGTGTAATTATGCTGAATATCTTCACTTCACTTCTTAATCCATCTATTTTCTTCGATGATTTTTTTCACTGGTAGTATGTTTCCGTCCGCAACAGCTCGCAAAGTTATCGATGGCTTTGGAAGAACTTTATTCATAAATGTCCTTTGAAGTTTTCCAAACGGTTTGAATTTTTTTATTTTATATCTTAATTTGAACTCGTAAAAAATCATTTCGTGCTAATGTCACCGACGCATCTATTCGTCGTAAAAATATGAAAAAATTTAAAACTGTTAGTAAGAAAACTCATTTTATGTACATATTTAAACTAACGACAATACTCTGATTTTTATTTAAGAAATCCAATGTGACTGATCACACATACCGATTCATATTTAACAGTTTACAGATAATACGTACGAAACATTCTCATAGGTAACTCGAAAATGGTTCGCAACTCTTGCAAAACGTGACCTGACCTTCGTTACAAAACAAAATAAATAAATGACTTCGTCCGCCCTTTTTTACGGGCTCCGTAAAATCCCCCCGCGACAGCCTTATCTTTAACATCGGCACTAATATTTGTTTTATGGAGGTTTCTTCGAAGAAGAAATCTTTTTTGTAGGGGAAAAGCGTTCCGATAATTCAATGGATAATTTTTTTGGAAAGATAACCCTTTTCATCATATTTTAATATGAACTCTGAAAACTTTCAGATTTTCCTTAGCTACAAAAAATTGCTTTGTCTCTTGAACGCGTTTAACCCTAGAGGGAAGAGAACAAGGTAATGTCTTATCTGAAGTTTAATTGCAATGGTTCATGTTTTTGTTTGGTAGAAAGAAAGATTTACTAATATAGCTGGCTACCGCCAAACGACTCGTCGTGTTCCGGCTGGGGGCTTGAGAGCCGTTACTTTCTTTCTAACCTTCTTCTCATTTCCTGGCCGACAACGCATCAGTGATACCTTTGGTCTTGCTGATTTCCATGGGCGACGGTGATCACTTACCATCAGATGGCTCGTCTGCTCGTTTGTCGGCTATTAACATAAACAAAAACCTTAACTTCTTCTTGTAATTCTTAATAGCAATTCCCTGTGTTGTGGGTGGCACGGAACCTCACACACAATCGGGGCATAACAAACACGTTCGACCCAAGGACAGACAATAATCTGCCACATAAATGTCTGCCCCGGCCGTAAATAGAACCCGGTACCTCTCGCTCGGCAGGCAGGGTCCTTTAGTTCCTAGTGATTACCAATGTTTTGCTGACTGAAAATTAGGTGGTCCGCTTGCTCGTTTACCAGTAATTAAAATAAATATTTTGATATAATACTAATACAACAAAAAAGATAACTCTTTATTGTACACCGATATAAAGATAGACCAATATAAAAAAGAGATTTCGTCCAGGCATCCTCTGGTTAAAGGATTAAACTAAAGACCCACAGGTACTCACAATTTGTACATTACATGTCGAAATCGACTCAGTTAAATATAGAGTAAATTAATTAATTAATTAATACAATCGTAACATATACAAAATCATACCAAAATTTTGTATATATTTACCACAAATAAAAGATTATTCATATCGTATTTCTTCGAAATATTCACAAAGAATGAGTAATATTTGAGATATAGCCTCTAAAATGTAACTCAGATCTGCCAATGATATAATCGGGACACGTTTGGGTAAATTTGTTCGAGAAGGCGATCATTTGCGGCGCTCGGGGCTAATAATTTCGAATCGGAATAGTTAAAGTTAAAGGGAGCCCTCAGGCTGTGATTGAATCTTGACGACCTCACGTCGCTTCTATCTCAATCAGGGCCGGATTTAGATGAAAAGAGGCCCTAGGCTATTCCACTTATGAGGACCTTTCACCTCTCATTTTTAAGTTTGTAAATTACATGACAGATAAATTTAACAATGAATAATTAATAAATATATAATTTAACAATCATTACTGTGATCTATATATTATATTATATTAAGAATTGTAGTGTTCAATGTTTTTAAATTACTTAGTGTAATTTAAATTTTGCATACAATTTGATCTTGACGCCGTAGGCTTAAATCTAGTTTCACTGTTTATATTTCTGAACACAATGTGCCTATTTATTACTGCTATTTTGACAATCAGTAAAAAATAATTATACTTTAATTACCTGATTACCACGCAATGTTCGACAATGCTGCTAAAACTACTGGTGTCGCCGACATATACATATAATAAAATTCTAACTGATCGCTATCTCTACATTAAGGATATATGAGAAAAACTAATATTAGCTGCCTTTATTAACGAAATAGAACCTAAAACAATAGTTGTAAGAATTTTTGTCTGTTGGTCTGTGCGTCTGTTCGTACTAATCTCAGAAATAATCGGACAAGCGATTTCATTACAGTTTTCACTAGTAAGCGTCACTTTATATTTACAATGAGTTTCGTTTCAATTTGACCGTAAAGAAAATGAAAAGAATATGAAAAACTCAGTTCTAAAACAATGCAGATGCTATTATGAAGCATAAGGTGGTTATTCTGAAGTGAACCGAGGCTAGTTTTTTTAATCAATACTATTAATCAACTCCTTAGAAACATTATATTTGTGTTATCACACAGTGACATCAGTACATTATTTCTGTATTAATTAATCTTACCTGTCGTTTGAAAACAGATTACACATACAGTTATAAACTAAAACTTAAGTCAAACGTAACTGATATAAATTACACACCCTGAGGATTTACCTAACCTTTTGTTATGTACTCAGTCTTCAATTTACTAGATCAATAGGACACTGATTAGTTAAATTTATAAATAAACGTTGGTATAGTAGGGATATTTGACGATTTATAGTTAAATGTAGTATTATAAAGTGTTACTCTCATAAAGTGGTACTACAGTGTTATTGAATCTGTACCTATACTAATATTATAAAGAGTGCGAATTTTGTAAGTTTATATGTATGCGGAGTGTAACCTCCGCAACAACAGCACCTATTTGAAAAGTTCTTTTACCATTTGAACCATACATTATTCTGGATGGACATAAACTTTATGTTATGTATATATACATATGTATTGATCGGCGTACTTGTTCAACCCGAACGAACTTGGTGTGTGCTGCTAGTCATAGATAAAATAAATACTTGAGGTGTGTTGGAGGAACATCACCTATTTCGCCTTTTTTTGCAGTAATTGTTTATTTTGTTTGTTTACCCAAGCAATGTTCAAGAAGTACTTTAAAAAAGTTGACGTACATTTGATTTCTTTTCTTAAAATTAATTCTGTACATCCCTGGCGTTTAAAATGTTATCATTTAAGATAGTTTAATAGACAGTTGAACGATAATTGAAACAACTGGCCGTTTTTGGGCGGTGTAGAACATTGTGTTGTAAGAGGTATCAGAAGCCATCCCGCCTGGTGATAAGAGTTTCGCGTAACAATTATATTATCAATATTATTATTAAATCATTACCTTTTCGTAAAACCTGCATGGCTAGCTACCACCATCATGCTTGAGTCAGCCACCAAACGGCTCGTGGTGTTCCAACTGGAGACTTGAGACCCAATACTTTCTTTCTTCCTCCCTCTTTCTTAGCTGATAACGCATTAGTGATGCCTTTGATTTTAATTATGTCCACGGCCAACGGTGACCACTTACCTTCAGATGGCTCGTCTGCTCGGTTGCCGGCTATTTAAACAAAAAAACCCGAGACTTAGTTTGTGTTCTAAACAGCACATAATCCTAGATAATCTAACAACGTGAGGGGTAAATGTCATAGTACACCAATATCATCGTAGCTCTATCTTAGTACGAACTGGTTTCTCAAACCTTTGAAAACATTCTGAAAAACTACCACATATGTCGGCTTCGATGATTCGTTTTTGATACGCACATGACATAAAAAATTGGAATACGTTCTGGAGACGGTATAAATTATAATAATATAATATAAGTTATTATGTTATATATATATATATATATATAAGTTATTATAATATATAAATTTAGTTCCAACCGACGGGCTTTTACCAGTTCAGACAAAATAGCGCTCATATAATAATAAATAGAGTACTCTCATCAAGTTTCATTTCAGTCTTTTTATTGCAATCAAAGCGTTTTGTATAACACAAAAATAATTAGATCTAATTAAAATTAACTAATTACTTAAATTTTGTTATTTTAAAAAAGCAACACTTCTGCAACCAACGTTACATGGGACAATGACCAACTTGATTCGGTGAAAGAAAATTCGTGAAACGATCTGCATATCCAAGAGTTTTTCAGGATGTTCTCACAGCTGTGTGAAATCTGTCAATCCGCACTCGGCCAGCACGGCGCGGTGAATATATGGCCTCATAGCTCCTCATATTCTTAGATTCTAGTAATACGCACTAACCCACCACTGTAGACTGTATAACTCTAAGATATTTGAGCCAGTGAGTACCAGATGGATAAAACTGTTCATTGAACGCTAAAATAAAACAAATAAAAGTAATCGCTACTTCTACATCAATAAAAATACCTGTCTAATTATGTAACCCACAGAATAGTTAAGCATAATTTAGATTCAATCAGTAACCAAGTTTTCCCTGAACTTTAACTGCCCCGATTTGAAATTATTACTGCGGGGTCCATTGAATGTGATTTCCAATAAAGTTATCCAGCTCTGTTCTCATTACATCTCAGATGCTAAGACTTGGTTATTTTCTCTCATCTTTCTCTCTTTAAATCTAAATGTTCTTTTATAATCGTACTGATCTGTGGTATACTTAGGTGTTAAAAATCTAATTTTGGATAATGTTTTTTTTAATATACAAGTATAATTTTATAATTACGTTGCGATTTTGTATCACAAAATTTCATCACCTTCGTGGATATTTTCCTAGGATATCTGAGGAGGATTATTCCTAACCAAGCAGTAGTAGCCTGAGGTTTATACCTCGGTTGCCCACACGCGAATTTCGAGTTCGAATTCTACATGCATCTCAAATTATTCAAAGTATGTGCGTATTACAAATTATTATCACTCGTTTTGGTGAAGAAAAACATCATAAGGAAACCTGCATTCAGAATTCTCCATAATTTTCTCAAACAAAACATACTTGGATAACTGCATCCTTAACCCCTCTCATTGTAAGAGGACTCCCGACCCCATCAGTGGGACAATTATGAGTTGTAATGACAATTGAAATGAACGATTCTTTCTAAGATAACTGTTATTAAATCTACCTAAACCCACATTTAATATGACTTTTCTTAGGCAGGTAACTGAAGTTGAAGTATGAGTGAAAGATAATAAATTAACAATTGCTCGAAATATTAACGAAATATTAACTAAGCGAAACAAATTTTCACGAAATGTCAGGGACCTTTAGTACAAATAAACTTTATGAACAACTATCCAGAGGTGGCAACAAAAAGTTACTAATTAGTACCGTTGGACGAATGTCAACCTAGGAAACGAAAGATAAGGTCGAAAGTCAATTAAAATAGTTGTGCATTATAACCTACGTGGTAACTGCTGCCCGATCTTGAAGTTTCGTATTCTTCTCCTATATATTGCTCTATTAGTTATATAAAAGAGTTTTAGGATATATGGTAGCAATTATGGAAACAGTGCAACACGTAACAGTAACGATGGAGGCGGGCCCGTGATTCAATCGATATTTGAATACGGAAACGAACAAAGATGATTGCCATATCTTCAATCTACAAGAGAGTGGTTAGTGTACATGCGAGTGACAAATGTTTGAAGTTAATTACCTCTTCACGGTACTATTTTGATGTTTTGACGAACCCTTTGGTAATGATGTTTAATATAATACTAGTGTTAAACCAAATATAAAGTATACAAATAAACAACAAGTTTACAATTTTGTAAACAAGAGTATATTCCTTTGAAGTTTCATGATGATGACAAACGAAAGAAGGAATAAAATTTCAGTTCAAACATAAATTACATACATACTCGTACTTTTAAAGTTAGTAAAAGTATAAATCAAAAATAAAAAGCGTGCAAATATCAGCGTAATTTAGTATATTTTTAGAATATTTCATCAGTGCTTCATTTGCAGTAATGGATACAAATTGTATCCCAAAAATTGAATGAAAGCAAAACGGTAAATTCCGAAGCAATATTTTTTCATTTCGCTCTCGATAAATCAATCAGCTTCGTTTCGTGACGTGGTCTCCGCCTCGTTCGATTGAGTTCTACCTATTCGTATTTATAAAAACAATAAACAGCTGCGTTTGCCAAGGGCTCAAAACATTTGAGTGGATTAATTTTTTCTGGTATTTGATTTTTTACGGTTGAGTGTCACATACGATTTGTAAGGATACACCAAACAAATAAAATGGAATATTTTGTTTTATTTATATTAATTGTACCGGTGTAAATCACTGTTTTTTTCATTCCAGTGTCTTTTTTCCGTTTCCCATTCTTTCATATCCCTACACTAAACATTCCTATAGGTGTCATGGACATACACATTTAAAACATTAAAAAAACACGGCCCGGAAATAAATATTTATCTGTCACATAAATGTCTGCTCCGTTAGGGATTCTAATACGGGACCTTGCGCTCTTCGAACCATAACCGAGAGAGGTCGTTTTACTGCGATATTTTAATGTGTATCGAAAATAATACAATTTAGTATTATAATATGAATATTAAAGCGATGGTGCTTAACTTAGGATTTTCCCAAACAAAACAGCCGCAACTGAACATTCTGATTACGAAAGTGTTTAACCGAAATATCGTTGTCATTATGGCTGCCTGCCTTAATCGCTTCATCATTAAATAGATAGATGACATAATTATATTTCGAGTTTGCGTCTAAGATCTTAGTATTTACCAAATGTTCTTAATTAAGTACATAAAGTTTAATAGCCGCGATCTTAATCTTTTCTCTACCGCAATGTTATGCTTTTACGGAGAGTGGAAACGAGTTAGAGACAGAGACGAAATACTAAATATATATTTGATGCGTAAGTAATTCCGAGCAGTAAAATTTTTTATGCCACCTGAAGAGCTTACGCGGCCTGACAATCGATTGATGACAGCTAGAAAAGGTAATTAACCACAACCATAAATAACTCACCACATAAATGTCTGCCACGGACTCCAACCCGAGACCTCTTGATAGGCAGGCAGAGGCAGCTGAGGTATGAAATATTTATAAAAATCTAATATTCATTAATTTAAAGCAATTCCATCCACGTACTTAGCATACTAAGTTATGGAATATTCAAGAACCAAGTACGAAAAGTGTTTTAGTAACAAAGTAACCTCGTTGTTTAAAATAAAATAACCTACTTTTTTACATTATGTTTATTTCCACGATAATGAAGTTGGCTTTGTATTATGGAAAAATCTACTTGGTTCGCTTGATAAATTTCATTATTCTTACTTTTTCATCGAATAAAATACTGGAATAGACGTATATTTGTAAGAAAAGAGTATTACACGTACCACGCAATGGGTCTACCATTGTAAAATGTCTGTTTTTAAAATAATAAACAAGTAAATAAGTACATGTCGACCCACTACCTGTGAAGGATTTTATAGTCTGAATGAATCATTCATTTTAGAGCCCACAGTGCGAAAACTAATAAGGCGCAATCGAAAATATTTTACAGCTCACAATTAAATCAAAATAAAAAAAACTCATTTTTTTAAAGTTAAATAGGGCACATTTTTAAGATTTCTACATATTTTTTTATGTTAATAGCCGACAAACGAGCAGACGAGCCACCTGATAGTAAGTGGTCACCGTCACCCGTGGCCATCAGCAAGACCAAAGGTATCACTGATGCGTTGTCGGCCAGGAAATGAGAAGAAGGTTAGAAAGAAGGTACTGGCTCTCAAGGCCCCAAACGGAACACGACAAGTTGTTTGGCGGCTGACTCAAGCAGAAGGGTTGTAGCTAGCCAGGCAGGCTCCACGGACAGATATACCAGTAATATTAATACCAGTATAATAATACCATAGTATAATAATACCAGTAATAATAATACCAGTAATATTAATGACTTAATAACGAGACTCTGTTCTGCCAGCATGGTATTGAGGTTAGTATTCTAAGCCGCCCCAATACGGCTAAAATCATCTTACATCTTATAAATTATTGGTTCAATGAAAAAGATTATTGAATATTTAATAACTATGTAAAAATCCTGCCACTATATACTATTTTAGCCGTATTGGGGCGGCTTAGAATACTCCCCCCAATCCCATGCTGGCAAAACAGGGTGTCGTAAGAGGCGACAGAAGCCAGCCTGCTTGATGGTAAGGCTTCGCGTATGGATTGTATTATCAGTATTATTATTAAGTCATTAATATTATTACTGATATTATTACCTTTCCGTGAAGCCTGCCTGGCTAGCTACCATCCTCCTGCTTGAGTCAGCCACCAAACGACTCGTCGTGTTCCGGCTGGGGGCTTGAGAGCCAGTATCTTTTTTCTAACTTTATTCTCATTTCCTGGCCGACAACGCATCAGTGATACCTTTGGTTTTGCTGATGTCCATGGGCGACGGTGACCACTTACCATCAGGTGGCTCGTCTGCTCGTTTGTCGGCTATTAACATAAAAAAAAATTAAAATTTTAATCCTACAGTTAATTTTTTTTATTGCACTACTCGATTATATAGTTGTTACTAAAATACAATTTCGTTCATGTAGCGCCAAGTCTCCAAGAAAAAGTAATTTCACCATAATAATAATGACTTCATCATATCACGAATGAAAGGCACAAAAATATCCTATTGACTGAAGAAAAACTTCACAATTGAAGAGCTATATAACAAGTAAAATGATAAACTCTTCGCTCATAGCTCCAGTAAAGCTTCTATAGTGGTCGAAAATGATCATCACCTAAGTCAGTTATGATTTGGTGGGGCGTATTTTATCACGAAATCTCAAACCTTCGTTTTAAGGTTGTCACAAGGTGCGGACTACCCAACCCCGGCTCGAAGCCAGTTTTATGAACTTTTTAACAGTTGAAGTCTGGCCCGCATGTAACCCAAACTTCGCCAACAAATTATCATCAGTTTTAAAGGTCATGGTCCGTTCTAAACGATACGCAAATATTAAATATCTTAAGAAATCTTTAGAGCTAGCAGTGGCTAAATTTCCCATGGAAACAATGCGTAAATCCAGAGATATGTCGCCAGACTAATTAAGCCCTCTATCAATGCCAAAGGTAGCGATTTCGTATAGACTTATTTTTTATTTAACCTATGGCCAGACTTCTGATATTCAACTGTTAACTAACACTGTCCCATATCCATCCAATTAGAGGTGAAGATGATACCAACCAATTTAAATATCATACGAATTTTATTAAACAACAACGCTAATAGTGCACATTAAATGCGGGCAGCGCTTACCTTTGTTAAACCAGCGAACAGCGTTGAGAAAGCTTTAGCAGTCCGCTAATTACTTCAGGAACGAGCGCAGATTTAATCATTTCTATTTATCGCAGATTATGCCATACAGATGCTTTCAGTCTGTAGACTGCATTAAATAAAATGCAGAACAATTAAGCATTAAGGAAGACTGATATTATGTTTATGTTTCGCTTAGTTTATTAAAACTAATGTTTAGAATGTTGTGTAATGCTTAGGTACGTAATAACAACAGTGCCCTATGAATAACTGATAAATTCCTATCCCCTTGTTTTATCTCATATATCACGTACATTTGTCAATTTTGTCACATCTGTTTTCTTGGTTCTAGGGTTTCATGTAAGGATATGATTAATAATGCGTTTTAAGTCATTAATATTATTTATTACTGGTATTATTATCTTTCCGTGAAGCCTGCCTAGCTAGCTATCAGCCGGTTTGATTCAGCCGCCAAACGATTCTTCGTGTTCTGGCTGGGGATTTCGAAGCCAGTACTTTCTTTCGTTCTTCTCTTTTGGCCGACAACGCGCTAGTGACGTCTTTGGTATTACTAATGTCCATGGGCGACGGTGACCACTTACCATCAGGTGACCCGTCTGCTCGTTTATCGGCATAAAAAAATTTATAACTACACCTCACCTCTCACCCTTTCGTACACACATTCTTTCTGCCCTCGGTTGTTTGGAAGAGATCACTTTTAACGATATAACTGCTAATTGTTATCTTTTATGCAGTTTTGTTTGTTTATGAGCAATAAAATAATTGGTATAACTGGTAACTCGACCTTACTTGATCGTAATCTGTATAATCAGAAATAGTAAACGAAACCCTTGTTACAATTTATTTAGGGTTCAAGTTGAATGCTATGTATACAAAGGTAAATATCTCTGAATTTTTCTTCTTCTATTTCTGAACGTATCAACCTAATGGTAATGGCGCTAGTTGATGGTCGTAAAATATTGAAATTTATGTACGCATATGGATACCAAGTTTACATTTACATTACTACAAACTATCCTGCACTTAATGGTTGCGCGTATGGATGCTAGAGTGATAAGGCCGCCGGTTGTGCATATACTAGATACGTATTGACTTTTTTCCTTTTTGTGTGCACAATCAAGTATATTGTATTGTACCACTGGTACACTTGTGTACGCATTTTTTGCTTGTACCAAGATTTACATGTACATATTTTATTACAACGCACATAGATAACTATAATATTACCTAACCTTATGATCCATACCAACCTGGTAATCTATCACCCTCCATCTGGAATCTGTCGGTGATGCTCTTAATACAGATGTCTATGCGAAGAGGTGACCATTTACCATCAGGCGACCAGTCTGCATGTTTGTCGATTATTTATACATAATACTTTATCAGAAGAAAAGATTACAAAAAATGCAGTGTTAATATAAAAACAAGCCTATTCGCTTCAAGTAATTGACGGCCAAGTAAAGTACACACATCAAAAAAAGTTTGCGATCGGTACGAAAATTTAAATTGTTTTTCAATATAAAAGAAGGTTCAGTCTTGCTAGAGCATCATTCAGAAATCTGATTCAAGTCGATTTAACCGGTTTTTTTCGATATTTTCGGAGGATGAAAATTATGATGATGATGATATTTTTTAGCTTAAAAAAAATGCCAAAAGGATTATCAGACGGTTTACGAGTAAGAATTACAACTTTGAGAGAAGAAGGATATTCTACGAGAGAAAAAGCACGCAGAGTCTCCGTATCCCAATCCTGTGTCGTGACCACGTTGCAGAGGCACCACGACATGGGTAATTTAGCTGACCGACCTCGCAGTGGTCGTCCAACTGTGCTGACTGCTGCCCAGAAGCGCTATATCAAATTGTTTACTGCCCGTGACCCAACAATCAACGCTACCAAAATAAAGGCAGAGTTGCGGGCTGCAACTGAACGTGAAGTTAGCACTCAGATGATTCGGAATTGCTTACACCAGGTAGGTTTTTACCAGCGAGGAGGTCCTGGCGAGCACCTCTGAACTCACGGCAGCGACAGCGACACAGATTGCAATGGGCTAGACTCCGCCAAATTGAAGAAGATGAAAATTAAAACATTTGGCATAATTGCCTCTTTGTTGACGAATCACGAATCAGTACTCATCCGGATAACCGACATGTTCCCGTCTGAAGAAAACCTGGAGACTCGGAGAGGCAAAGAACTGCCACTGGAACTGTTCAGCAAGGTGGAAAATCGGTGTCCTTTTGGGCCGGAGTAATGATTGGAGCTAGAACACCTTTGATCCTGTATCAAGGCAACATGACTGCAATATTGTACAAAACAGTCGCTATTGATGGAATTGTTAGACCATTTAGAATAAACCATGGGCACCAATTTGCATTGGTCAACGATAATGCCCCCGCACATCGAGCTCAACGATTTAATGCTGCTCTCCGTGAATACAACATCACAAGATTAGACTAGCCTGCCGGCTCGCCTGACTTAAATCCAATCGAGCATGCATGGGACGCTGTTAACCGAGCTGTTTGGAACCGTCAGCCACTTCCTCAGACCGTGCCAGAGATCAGGGAAGCAGTTGTTCAAGAATGGGACAGGTTGCCGCAAGAAATGCTGGATAACTTGATCCTCAGCATGCCCAGAAGGATTTCCGCATGTACATATTCCTATTTTTAGAAAAAGAAAGATGTAGTATATCTATTGTTAATATATGGAAGGTTGCTTTAATTTTATGCATTGCTATTTACCGCCTTATAAAAATAAACAGTTCTTAATCGTGCACTTGTCGTTTCACTACATGGTGACAGCCGGGGGATGTTTAAAATCACAATTTTGAAGTAATCACGGGTTTAGTCTGATTGTTATTAAGTGATTTTACATCGTGTATATATCCGAGAGAAATATGGAACACGCGCGGCCTCCAGCAGAGTTAGTTCTGGAGGGTGGGCCAGCGTGCCGGAAATGGTACAAGCAGTTTAGCGTATTTTTGAAGGCTTCGGGTGTCGGGAATGAAACAAAGGAAGTACAGGCTAGCCTCCTTATCAATCTAATAGGTCCAGACATATATTCTACTTTCAAATTTGTCAAAGATGAAAATCAAGATGATATCGACGTCTTGGTAAAGAAGTTTAACCTACATTTTGGATCAAAACAAAATACAACAATGGCTCGATTTCGATTCTTCACTCGCAATCAAGAAATTGGTGAAAATATAGACACTTATGTAACAGCTTTACGTTTGCTATGTCAACATTATGAGTTTGAGCATCTTGAAGAAGGTTAAGGTGGGCGGCCAGCCACGGCGGCTGCGCTCACGACGCGCGGTGCCGGCGGTGGCGCGGGCCCAGCGTTGGGACTGACGCGCAAATTCGAGCCGCGGTATCGTGACTGCAATGCTAAGTGTTGTGATGCGTGTGGAAATAATCATTCTAATGATTATCAGTATCCAGCCAAGTTTATAAAGTGTTTTCTTTGCGGTAATAAAGGTCACTTTAAAAAGATGTGTTCATTACGGGCTAGTAAGCAAGTGTATGAACTACGAGAGGATGATGACACGGAGGATTTGTTTTATGTATCTACTTTAGAATCGTGTACCCGGGGTAACAACAATAAATGGTATAAAACTTGGATATTATGTACAAATTATAAAACTGAAAAATTTAAATTAGATTCTGGTTCTGACCTGAATGTATTATCATTTAATACATTAAAGTATTTAGGGTATTCTTTATCTGACTTGACACCTTGTGATATTCGAGCTAAGTCTTTCTGCGGCAGCTATTTGTGTATACTGGGGACTATTGTAATTCTCTAGCTATATAAAAATAAACAACATCTGATTAAATTTGTTATTACTAAAGATAATTGTCAAAGTGTTCTCGGTAAATTTTCATGTGAAAGTTTAGGCATGATCAAGCGTTTATTTTCAATTGACATAGACATTTATAGTGACTTATTTCAAGGTGTAGGTAAATTAGCTGAGAAATACAAAATTATTATAGATGATAGCGTATATCCATCGGTGTGTCCAGTAAGAAAAATTCCTATAGGTATAAAAGATAAATTAAAAAGTGAATTAGATCATATGGAACAAATAGGTATAATTAGAAAAGTGTCTCATCCGACCGCTTGGGTAAACGCTATCGTATTACCTGTGAAAAAGGACGGCGGGGTGTGCGTGTGCCTCGATCCACGACCGCTCAACCGAGCTGTGCGCCGTGCGCACTACGCGCTGCCGACTCTCATCGATATAGCCACCAAGCTGCACGGCGCTAGGTATTTTAGCAAATTAGACGCACGTTCGGGATTTTGGATGATTCAACTTGACGATGAAAGTGCTGATCTTTGCACTTTTGGTACCCCATTCGGTCGGTACCAGTTTTTATGGCTTCCCTATGGTATAAGTTGCGCCAGTGAAATATTTCATGCAAAGATAAGTCAAATTTTGGAGGGCCTAGAAGGTGTACACTCCTTTATTGACGATATTATTGTACATGGCCATACTAGGGAAGAACATGATATAAGGCTTAAACGGGTGCTAGAGAGGGCTTGCGAAATCGGTATAAAGTTTAACAAATATAAATGCGAATTTTGTGTTGAGCAAGTAACTTAACCTCGAGCATACGTTCAATAGAAAGGGTATGCAAATTGAAGCAAATGAGTTAAGAGCCATAACAGACATGCCCAACCCAAACGACCGCGCATCGCTTGAGAGATTCTTGGGCATGACGAATTACTTGTCTAAATTTATTCCTAACTATGCAAATATTGTTTGCGGTGTTTGTTGAAAAAGGGTGCCGAGTGGAGCTGGGATAGCGTTCACGAGAGCATGGTGTCGCAGCTGAAGAAAGCGTTATGTGAAGCGCCCGTGCTGGCGTTGTACTCGGCCGTGGAGCCGGTGCTGCTAACAGTAGACGCAAGTGCATGTGCGCTGGGCGCCGCCCTGCTGCAGGCCCGCCGCCCGGTTGAGTTCGCTTCACTCACACTAACGGAGGCGCAGTCACGATATGCACAATTCGAAAAGGAGATGCTTGCGATCGTTTTCGCTCAGGAAGGTTTCACCAATAAGTGTATGGGAGATCGGACGTAATAGTTGAGACAGATCACAAGCCCCTCGAAGCACTGTGTAAAAAACCGTTAGACGCTGTCCCGGCACGTCCGCAACGCATGATGTTGCGCATCCAGTGTTACAGTTTTTCAGTTGTTTATAAACCGGGTAAATATATGTATGTCGCTGATACATAATCCCGTGCCACCCTGCCAGAGTTGTTGCACGACAAGCTATCGACTGAAATTGAAGCCCAAAGCTGTTTTCTTATAAATAATGTACAGTTTAGTGATAGCAAAATTTAACGTATAGGAGATGAGACGCGCTTGGATAGGGAATGTAAAATTATTATAAATTATGTTCTTAATGGCTGGCCACGGTACAAACGTGACACTGATGTGCTAGTTCGTTCTCACTGGTCATTTGAATATGTGGACGGAATCTTGTTCAAGGATAATTTAGTTTTCATACCACGCGAACTGAGGAAGGAAATGTTAAGACGCTTACACGAGGGCCACCTTGGTATAGACCGCTGTAAGCGGCGTGCGCGTGATGTAATGTTTTGGAGCGGCATGTCCCGGAACGTGGAACGCGTGGTTCGCGCTTGCGCCACTTGCGCCGAGCACGCCGCGATGCCGCCCAGGGAACCTATGATTCCCCATGAAATTCCCAATTTACCCTGGAGGAAAGTCGGGTCTGACATATTTACTTTTCGTAAAAAATATTTTCTAATTTAAGTGGACTACTTTTCAAATTTTATAGAAGTTAACCTATTGCCCAATATAGGTTCGAAAGCAGTAATATTGGAAATGAAAAATCTGTTTGCGAGGCATGGCATTCCTTTAGAAATCATTACCGACAACGGTTCGGCGTATTCTTCTAAGGAATTTAAACAGTTTTGTTTAGACTGGGGTTTCGTACACACAACCACTTCGCCAAATTATCCTCAAGCGAACGGATTGAGCGAGCGTGCGGTACAGACAGTTAAAAACATTATTAAAAAATCAATTAAATCAGGTTCTGATTTTTATTTAGGTTTATTGAATTTAAGATCAACTCCTAGGAATGGTATAAGTTCACCCGCTCAGCTGTTAATGGGTCGACGGTTGAATACGCGATTACCGACACATACTAGTAAATTGCAGCCGGAACGCAATAATAGTAAAGACTTTGCAAATATTATGCATAATCGTGATCGTAACAAACAGTACTATGATTCCCGTTCAACGAATCTGTCAAAGTTAAGACCTGGTGAGCGAGTTACAGTAGCCGACTCTGATAGTAAAAATAGAAGGCGCATGCTTGTACAGGCACCTGCATCGCAGCCACGCTCCTATTTCCTAACGGACGAGTTTGGTAGGAAATACAGACGCAACCGACGACATACTATGAGGACAGAGTCGTGTACTGACGTTCCCAAATTACCTTCTGTTTTCGCGAAGGGGAAACAGAATGTTGATGACGACGAACGCAGGAGTGAATATGATGATGTTGAGAACCAGGAGGTGAATGGTGGACAGTTAGGGGTGGACATTGGGTTACCTAGTTCGACAAACATACCCCCCCTTAAGGGGTCGGATAAGGCACTTCCTAGGTTAGCTGCAAATAAGGCTCGTGAAAAACTCGCATTATATTTTAATAAATATTAGTGTTATATATTTTGTTTAAAATATATAAATAATAATATTTTGTATAATGGTGAAGGTTTAGTAGGGTTTTAGTTCATAATATTATATTGAAAAAGCAACTACAAAGTTTCCATTTTGTAATAAAACTTTAGATTGTTAGAAGTACATAACATATTCCTATTTTTAGAAAAAGAAAGATGTAGTATATCTATTGTTAATATACGGAAGGTAGCTTTAATTTTATGCATTGCTATGTACCGCCTTATAAAAATAAATAGTTCTTAATCGTGCACTTGTCGTTTCACTACAGAGTGATATTATACTAAATAAAAACCATTTCAAATAAATATAGTATATTTTTTGTATAATCCTCTTTTTCTTTCAACCAAATTTTCTTCACATTCGCATTAGATTTGAGTAAGCTAATTTTTATTACCAAAAAATTATCAAAGGGTTTTTTTCTAATTTCATAAACTGTATTTTTAGTTAAAAACATATTCTATAAACACTTTTTCTTGATAAAGTTACAATTATACAAAATATATCTGTTTTTCCTAGTGATCGCAAACTTTTTTGATGTGTGTACAGGAGCCTGTCCGTGTAATTGAGAAAAACTACAACGTTCTTTCTACGTGTTGCTCTCGTGCGGTTTGGTGGAAGGCAGGGTAAGTAGCCAGCAGATTTTTGGAAGAGCTCAAGTAAAAACTAAAGTATCGGACGTACTTGTATTATTTAGTAATCTGTTAATAAATTAATAACGCAAAGTTATCCCACATCATATGTTGATATCGTCATACTTAATAATGAAAACCCCAACGTAACGAGAATATAAATATAAAAATTGTTAAAAATATTTTTTTCCTGCTCTGAACAAAGCTTTCCCTTTATAAATAAATGGAAGTATCGATACTCTTGACGCACGTTTCCAATAAATAAGAATATGGAGCGGTATTGGGGATAAATCACCTCATGAATATTTATGTGCTTATGAATATTTTCTTTGAAATCTTTGAAGTGAAAGTAAATTCATGATTAGACACGCAATTGTAGCAGGGAAATCGATCACTATTATTCAAGCTTCAGTTTATATGTGTACCTAATTCATGAGTAACTTAAAATTCGCGACTGGATAATTTTTGTATTAGATTTAGATTTTTAGTCACTAAAATCTTCATTTACCTACAGATAAGTTAACAAACACCTCAGCGTTTTTAGTTCTGTACATGTAAAATACGTGAAACCCTTTGTGATCACTCGCGTGTCATATGTCGCATGTGCATTGTGTTTGACTTAAATCTTTTGTACTGAAAAGATATTATTTTTACTTTTAGAATTAAGTAATCTCACATGGACTTATACATATATATGTCGGAGATGGTCATTAGTATAGACGGGAAACGAAACACAGGACGATATTCGAGTGATGGCAGCACCGCCGCGATGAGGTCGATACTACGCTAACATCATGCTATAACAGAGCTTAGCTAGTGGAGTGACGCCGGATGGAGCCACAGTTTACATTCTGCGGTCGAAGAGATCGGTTCCTTCGCACTGGGAACTGTTACTTGTTTCGTTTGCCCGGTGTGAAGTGTTTCTTAAACAATTAATTAAAAGTGTTAAACGATTATACGCCCACGCTATGTTCGACAATGTTGCTAAAACCACTGTCATTGCCGAAATTTATATATAAAAGTATTTTATATGCTTTAGCACATATGTATGTATATATATATATATATGTATATACATATGTGCTAAAGCATATAAAATACTTTTGGTATTACTTATCGTTAATATATAAATCTATATGAATAAATTCCTAAATTTTGTCTGGAAATGGAAAATATTCCCGGATACATTTATAGCACGAAACAATGCAATTTCGGTTTATATATGCCAATTTTTTAATTATCTAAAGAATATCTCACTCAGTAATCGTTCTATTCATCAATAGAACATTAAACCAGATTGAAAATTTAGAGATACCTATTATGCTTTTTACGACACATGATTTGGGATGTCAGTTTAGTTTTTTTCTTTAAACAAAATATAGAAAATGTCTAAAGATTATTAAAAAAACCGCGACCGCACGTTCTTCTACATTCCTAATTCTTCTTCTTGTGACATTTGTACCGTACAAAGTTAGAAATAATTTGATCGCAATCTTAACTATAAACTATAAAATTCATTTATTCAATCTGTAGTTTTACTCAAACTGAAAACCTTTTTAAACACTATTAAAATAGAAACAGTTTTTAAAAGTAGTAGTAGTAATAATTAGGAGAAAATAAGCGTTGAAGATTGTCATAATTTATGGCATGACGAGAAACCTAGCTTTAAATCCTTCGCCCGGCAGGAATGATCACTAATTACTGTTCTAGGTATGTATATAAAAAATTTAAATTAAGTTGATGTTGATTTTATTTGAGTGCGCGTTTGAAATAGAATTTTAGAATTTAATCCCACCCAATTTTATCCCGACGGTATTTGTATGATGGTAGGCTATTTTGCCCGTCTGGCTAGCTACTATTCTCCTTCTAAAGTCAAGGGTGCAATATTTCAAACATCTTTCGGTCGCAGTATCCCAGAACGGCAGCGGCGTGCACAGGATTATGACACTGGGTATGCGGCGGAGTACTCGGTCACAAAATATTTTTCTGTTACAGATTGTTAGCATAGCCACAGCCACGCGACGGATCTCTAAGTCGGAAACCATGCCAACAGAACAAGTCTTAGATGTACTACTATTCATGTACATACATCTTCTACGGCAACGCAGACAAAACAGCGATCGATCGTCGCGGCGGAAGAAATTCTAGTAAGTAAGATAACAAGCTAAAATATTATAACTACTCACCTAGTCAGCTTCAAATTTCACATATTCAAGGTTCCGGCTACTTGACCAAAAGTATTTAATTTTAACCAGATGTTTTTCTGTATGGTCATGCTTCTTTGCCGCGGAATAGAAATTATTTAAATCTGAATATCCCGAATCAGTCCACACTGTACTAGAATTACAAAATAATATGCAAGGAAAACAATATGATTTAATTGTGTGTGCACAACCACACAGCCAGTTACACGTTTCATAATTTTTAACATGAAACTTTCGAGTTACATTTCCTTTTTAACATAATGTTTGTGTGCTTGCAAATAGGTGCTATTTATAAAATATTTGGCGTTTTTAAGCTATTATATTTTGTTTATTCATTTATTTACTATTAATTAAAGTCATCTAAAACGTACGAACGTTTTATTAAAATATCTGTGAATGTTAAGTAAAGCACTGCATTTCTGCCTACAAGGAGCACACGCCCCTGCCAGAACCAATAATATTGAGGCTCTCCCGCTTCCTTGTCTATCGGCAACGCTTCGGTTATGCCTTTAGTGTTACTGAAGTCCATGAGCGACGATAAGCACTTACCACCAAGCGACTCGTCTACTCATTTGTCGATTAGTTACATAAAAAATATATTGAAATAGGATTTATGAAATATTTTGCGAATACGCCATCGCATTTAAGTCCTAATTTGGGTAGTTCAGGGAGAAGCGGAAAAAAACCCCAAGATGATATTTTTGTTAGTATATTTATGACTAGCGGCCCCCTCTGACTTCGTTCGCATTGAACAATTAATTATAGGTAAATGATTATTCAAAACTTTATATTTTTTAATTGATTAGACATCATTAGGTTTATTGATATTTTATACTAGCCTATTATCTGCGCAATCACATGTTCTCACTACATACCAATTTTCATAAGATCGGTAAAGCCGTTCTTGAGTTATAATAAGACTTACAGACAGAAAGATACTACTTATTCACAGTAATATTTATTTATTTATTCATCATTAAATGACACGAGATATGGTATAAAAAACGGGCTTAATGCTAAAAACATTTAATATAATATTCACATAATATTAACTAATATATATTGACATAAAACACACTCCATTTAAATTCCTAATTCCCACTTTAATGTACGCTACAGTGCAATGAAAATTGCTATTTCTGAACCAGAGTAACTTTGAACTCTACCATCAAAATAAAATCATGCTTATTGAACTCTCTTTAAATAACATGCACGAGACACACATTGAATCTGTTTCCATTTAAATTCGAATTTCCTGATTTACCAGACACATTGTGGAATTACGAAATTGAGAACAAAAATAAATTTCAGGGTGCTAAGTCAGGACTGTAGTGTGGATGAGTTAGAGTTTCAACACCAGGATCCGCAATAAACACATTTATTCTACGGGACATATTTGACGAAAATTTATCAGGATACAGCATCCCTGTCTTCTCTCCCGTATAGGTTGAAAAGTTTTGAGCAATGCAATGAACTATAACATTATGAGTTAACTGTACTACAATTTGTAAAATTGACGGCGACAAGTGTTCACACCGCGTGAGAAAAAACTAGCCACCAATTTTTTTCAACATTGTCCAACTTTGTAATTTGGTAACTATCAGAGTCAGATGAAGAAAATAAATTAAATTAATATATACTGTTTGAAACAATAATGTGAATTAATGTAGCTGTTATATTCACTTGTATTTTTTATTACCTTCGATTATAAAAGTGAATAATTCATTCTGTTTTTTAGGTTTCAGGTAAACTTAGGTAGTCTTAATAAGGTCATGTTAATTTACTGAAATTTGAAATTTATTAATGTCTCTAAGAATATATTCAAAAGGTCTAATAAATAATCTCCCAATAGCTGCAAATACTTTGAGTTAAAGTTTATTCTTTAATGCTGCTTAACAAACTAAAAACATATAATATCAAATCGATGAGTAGTTTTTATTTTATATCTTCCATACAGATAACACTCATATATGTATATTCCTTACAGTAAAAATAAATTTACTTTTTATAACTAATTATACATATGACAATAATAATATAATATAAAATTTAAGAAATAAAATAATTTTAAGGAATTATTCACAAACTATATATATATATATATATACAAAAAAGAAATACAAAAACAGAAAAAGAAAATACACTACCAAAAAAATTTGGAGCATCGTTGTCTTTGGGCAAGGCTCCCACAATGTTTGCAGCATTCCCTCTTTGAATGGCTATACCAATTCTTTGAGCGAAATACAGGCCAGCACTTGGGTCACCAGTGACATCGACCAGACGATAAGAAATGTGTATATAAAATTCCCAAGCACTTGGACCCCATGGCCCCAAAATTTCTACTCCGAAAGCCATAAATATGTAGTTATCCAATAAACCAAATTGCCCAATATTTACAACTCTTGATGTTTTCAGCGGCAGTTGCTGCCGCCCCCGCGCCACACGAAGACGCCTGGAGATGAGAAGGTGCCAGTGTGTCAACACAGGTTGCATCCCGCACTAACACCCTACCTCCCCTCCATAGATCTAACATCATACCATCCGGCCGTTTGCCATCGTCACATGCGAGACGTTTCGGCTCTAAACAAGCCGGCACGTTGACAGTAACAAGAGCCCTACGGATAACGTCATTAATACTCGCATGACGCGATAAGCGACCAGCACTGCGCTGGCAAGAGACACCATGGTGTCCTAAAAAGTCGACGTCGGCGCCACAATGACAGCGATAGTGCTCTACGGTCTTTACTTCCAGACGCAAACTCAGATTATCTAACAGTGTACTAATATTTCCCAAGGGATAAGCTTGTAGCCGAAATCCCGACTCCCGTTCCACTACAGCTAGGAGACGAGCCCTGTCTGCATCTTCACAGACAGAATCAAGAAGCTTGTTTCGCTCAAGTAAGCAGAGCGGTTCGTCCCAAAGTTCTTGCAAATTTGGATGTGCAGGTAATTTTATTTTATAATTTTTATTGTATAGCAAATTTTATTATTCAGACATAAAAAGCATCTGCTTGTTGCTACTATCTGCTGTCAGCGAACAATGCAATGTTGTGAGGTATCTTCTGGCATTTCACTAAAATGATCCACCACATTGATCTCGAACCAGGTTAATCGGCTGGGTGATTTACACCTAAAAGCAAATGTAAGCTTTTTAACGTGTTTAGGTAATATAGTTGCAGAGCCAGAAGAACAACAAGTTGCAGAGATAAAAGAAAAATAAAGGAATAAAAGAAAAAGAAAGGTTCAGTGCTTCCTTCGCCGGCAACTTTGCGAACATCAGACGGACTGTCCGTTGATTTTCCGACTATTAACGCAGAAGAACTTAAAATAAATTTTGCCTTCAACAAAGGCGTCCCAAATTGGACGTTGTCTAAAGCAATTGATAATTGAAAACGAAACGACGAAAAAAAAAATTGGATAAAATATTAATAAGTAATTAAAAGCTCATAATAAGTTTCATTAAGACTACGATATTAATCGCGCCGGCATTATGAAAGACAAATTGACTGTCTTTTTATATGTTTTAATTTTGTTCAGTGTTTAATTAAGAATTGAGACGAATACGTGTTCCTCATTTAATTTGAATTCCTGATATTTAGTAGATATAAATAAATGCTAAAGCAATTCGAAGACATCTTTACTTAATTCAGTTTATTACGTTCATTATCTTTTATATCAAACAATACATATCTATGAGTAGTCAAATTATGTTTTCATTTAGATCAAAGATCATTTTCAAAAGAACTGTTTTTCTTTAATGTTTTCGTAGTAATGTATTAATAAAGCTTTTACTCGGTAGTGAGGGCCAACAAATGGAATTATTTAAATATTAAAAAATAATTACATCTTTCAAGAAAAATGTTTGCAATTTCTTAAGTAAGAACGCTTCAAAGTTTAAAGCAGCAGTCTTAGTACAAACTATTCAAACAAACTAATTAGAACATCAGTGGTGCATTTAAAATTTCCTCGTATTTTCATAGCTTGTTACAATAATTGAAATTTTATTGTTATCAAATAGCTTTATCTCGTCTATTTATTATTAATGTACATTATTTAAATTATTTTAAAATATTTATCATCAGTAACCCTACCTCGCTTCGCTTCGGGAAACTTTATCCGTAGGTGCACAAAAGTTAATCGCACCCGAAATAGTTTCTGAACCTTTTCACCAGACGTTTTATGAATTTTTATATGCTTCTGTAACATTCATGAGGATTATGTTACATGATCGTTTATACGAAGCCTTATAGATAGATACACATGTGACTTACTTTACAAAACGAAGCAATTAGAATTTCAAAGTAGAGGCAAACCCGTTCACTTACGGCATACTCATTCAGCGGCTGCA
This sequence comes from Megathymus violae, assembly GCA_003671415.1. Taxonomy (NCBI): domain Eukaryota; kingdom Metazoa; phylum Arthropoda; class Insecta; order Lepidoptera; family Hesperiidae; genus Megathymus; species Megathymus violae. The sequence continues at coordinate 2,638,331 of PDGT01000036.1, forward strand.
ATAAGCTTTGAGCGGGTACCACGCATCTAACAAAAAATTAGAAACTTGAATTACTTTACAGACATTGAAGGTAGTAACTTTGTAGGCTAGTACGTGCATTTTTACCTTTTAAAAGTACTTACATTTTAAATCAATAGAGATTGAAAAAAATGTTTTAAATCGTTTTAAAACATTTAATCACAAATTGTATCAACATTATTTGCTTCACATCTCATGTTATGCTTATTTTATTACAGAGGCGATAGGGATTACAGAAAGTAATTACAGAACAAAATCATAGACCATGTTGTTTTATTTAATAGTACACAGTATTTGGAAACGATCTCATCTCTAGTGGCATTGATGAATGACTTATAAACATAAACGTTTATACTTATAAACATAAATGTTTTAGTATCCTATATGTAATCTACATAAAGTAGGTAATAATGCTATTTAGAGAAATACATTATTTCTCTGTATCTTCATCTAAATAATAATAATAATAAATATCTCTAAATAACATTATTAGAACAATAGACAGTAGTAGGGTTATTCATGAGATCAATTAGATTGTTACAGTATTTCTGAAAAAAAAATAGTAATATTGCTTCCCGAGCTACTCGTATTTGATTCTTTCAATTAATTGGTAAGTACCCTTATACCAAGGTTAATTATAAGCTACACGAACGTAACAGAAGTTGTTCCACTGAAAGAAGTCATTAAAAATAACTCACTTCTCTTCATTCCTGCCATTGAAAGTGCCTTTTTTGAACCAATTTTTACATAGCCCCTTTCGTCTCCGGCATCCTCTTTCGATTTAATATTTCTTTTTTATGGCGGGCAAATGATTTATTATCGGAGACGCCGCATCGCGTTGATATGGGACTTACGCAAATCATGGACTCTTGTAGCCAAATGTCCCGACTCAGATTGTCCTCATCTGAAGGTTTTGCATCATTACCTCTGTTTTCAGGATAAATATTTGCATAATGTATTTGAGACTCGAATGGATTTATGGCGTTCATGTTTTTATCTCTATGAATTATACATTTTATTTTTTTGCATAAAATGTAAATACTTAATTAGTTGATATTAAATACACATTTATATTTCTGTTCGCCGACTGTATAGAATGAGGATTATGTATTTCGCGTTATCTGAGTAAGCTTGTTCCTTTGTGGGTTTTCAGATTCGAAATGCGGGAGGTAATAAGCTTGGTGAATAATGGCATGGAAAAAAATAGTCTTTTGAATGACCATTCAAATCTTTTAAAGGTTCAAAGTCGGTTTGGAAATGAGTTCATGAAAATGTTCAGTATTTACTTATAATAACTCTATATTATACATCAATGTTTATACAGTTATACAAGTCATGGTAATATTATAATTAAGTTGAACAACAAATCAAGAATTTTCTCTGATTCTGTTCAGCATTGATGTTTATTGCTTGTCATCGTGTCGTGGTTAGTATTCAATATTATGGACAGTATTTAGTAAAGGAAGCTCAAGAAAGAAACTTACAAATTAAGTGTAAATAAGCTAAGAGTATGTCATTCAGAAATCGCCAGGCGATGCTATCTTTAATTTTGTAGAAAGTCACTGTAAAAAAAGGACATACCAAAAGACAAAATTAGGGGAGGGCACAGCTTATGTTCTGTTTGCTTGCTTTTGTTTTGTTTGAGTTTCGAAACTTCAGTTAAATGTAGCATTCACTGGCATGATGATCTATTAATAGTGCAAAACATAATCGCCAACTCGTATTGCAGAAACTCTAAAGAACTCTAGCTCTTTAAGCCAAAATTTTTTTATTTTATCGCACGTCATAACTTAATAATCATCAAGATACTAAATCTTGATTTACAAATGTAATAAACTGGAACTACATACAGACGTATACCTGACAAATTGGCCACGAATTTAATAAGCAAATAAAATATTATTTGAAGTCTACAATTAATTACTTCTGCTGTACCTACTTTTTACTACGTGACTTTAAAAGCGCTTGCCAGAGTAAACAGAATTAATTAACTGTTATAGCAAGTCAAGTTTATACATGTTTTATCAAAATTCAACGCTTGTCATACGTGTAAATGAACGAGGCATAAATTTAAATGTAATTTTATATGTGTGCACAACTCAATTATTTGCGTATGATATCTACTAAACACATAAATAACACTTAACACATATTTTAATTTTAAGTAATTATTATATTATATTTGTATGTAATAATAATACAAATCAAACATACAAATGAATTCTGTTCAGCATTGATGTTTATTGCTTGTCATCGTGTCGTGGTTAGTATTCAATATTATGGACAGTATTTAGTAAAGGAAGTTCAAGAACGAAACTTACAAATTAAGTGTAAATAAGCTAAGAGTATGTCATTCAGAAATCGCCAGGCGATTAATAAGTATTGCATTGCAAGTATTGCATAAGCATGAAATAAGTATTTATATAATATTTTATTTTGTTAGAAAGTTTTAAAACTACTGCGTACGAAACGACCCTCTCAAAACAACGTAACGAACGTAAAACCTTCGGGATCTAGGCGGGTAACGGTTCCCAGGGGACTGGTAAGTTTGCACTCGCAAACGCTAAATGGCTTAGTAGACATATCGATTTAACTTGTAACTGACCACAAACTTTATAATCCTATTCATTTGAAGCTCTAAGCTTGTGTCACGGTATAATTAGCAAATTTGATAACGGACCCATCCCAAACCAACTATAAAAAAGTTATCCAAGTTCTCTTTTCAAATATCGTCATTTATAACAGTAACATTTCTTTGCTTTGGAAAACAGTATTTGAGCGGCATAAGAATTGTTCTTTTTTTATTTACAACTGAGAAGCCGAACCAACTAACATAAAAAAATGTTATTATGTACAGTCGATTCCAATGACACTTGATGAATCCGTCACTAAGTACAAAGAGCTATACACACGTGTGTATTAAATCTACGTAATATCAAATAATATAAAATCAACATAATATGAATTAAAACTAACTCCGTTAAGCGACAACCTAACAATATCGACATAAATGCTAATGTAGCTGACACGTGGCATCCATATTCATACAAGACGCAGTGTTTACATAGAGATCGCGCGGCTTTATTCAAATTGATGTGCTGCTTGGAATAGAGCTCGCAGCTGGCGCGGGGTTAATGGCTCCAACGTGAGCCCTTGGAGCTCTTTGAACATTGGTGTCAGCTTGCACTACACATGTAGTATCACCACAATAAATCTAAATTAATACGCCCATTACATTACGTTACATTGAAGTCATTTTCAGTTTAAATAATCGAATACAGTTCGAAATGCAACCTGCTTAAAATAATTTAAAATCCAACAATTTTGTTCAAAATTATATTATTTTTGAATATTGTAATATGTCCTAAAAATAATTAAAAAAAAAATCACACGACAATATTGAATTTGCAAATACAAGTACACAAAGTTAAAATATTAATATAACTTCATTTTTAAAATGTTATATAACCAATTAGAAAAAGGTTGTATCTCGTATTTAAGATAATGAATTGAAAATCAAACTTAGATGTCTTCATAGAGATCTTCATTCATACATTTGTAATTCCTCTTTGTTAGTTAATATATAGTTTGTACTTTTCGTAAAATACATTTAAGCCACACACATTTGGTGAAAGATGTGTTTATACGAATAATTTTTTACATACCCTGAACTCATTAGCAGTTTACAACAAAAACAAACTCTACAATAACACTACAGATAAACCTAGTAAAAAAATAACTTAACGGTCTTTCTCATAAAAGATATTAGACTTCTGATGGGCTGTAACAATTAAACAAAAGCTTACGTCACCATCATTAATTTTAATATTAGCTTAACTGTAAACTAAGGTTCATAAACGTAGACCCAAATACCGTTTGAGCGAAATTAAAAAGCAACAAAGATTAATGGATGTATTTAGGCCAGTCACGACAGGCGCAGTTGCCGCTAGCCAACCGTCCCTATCATAGTTTCATTGAAATTGGAACGCAGCTACTTACTGCTGACTTTGAAACAATATTTAATTGGAAGTCATTTATTAATTAAACATATTAATATCATAGAAAAAAGGTTTTACAATCTTTATTTCAATATTGAATGCGTCCGTTGATTGTGTTAAACGACTTCACGATTGAAGTACTGCTATTGTATTATTATTGCTAGTTGCTGTGTTATTATTTAATGTCACACATTGTGTACTGTGCTTAAGGCAAATAATATTAATAAATAAATCAATCAAATAAATAAGATTAATAAATAAATCTTTCTTTGTCATTTTCTCCTAATTTATAATCTGTTATTAGTCAGGAAAGAGATCGACCACCGTTTAAAGATCAGTATTATTCATTCCCATTCAACTTCAATCGGTTTGAAGCTTATAAGGTGTGGCTAAATTGTTTTATTACGAGTTATCCAGCCGACTTGGACATACTGCAAGGGTAACGTATTTTGAGCGCATACCTACTAGTTCATATAAAGAAGTTATAGCGTGTAGTACTTTTTATCATACGCGATGGCTGGCCACTCCGTAGTGAGTTCCCCGTTTGACCACTACAGAAAAAGGGCGGCAGTGAGCGACTGAAACCCCCGAGGAGTTCGCGCAAGGAGGTTCACGCGTTAGATACAAAATTATGTTTGTCTCGTCCCCGGACCCCAAAATAGTACTTCGCAATACTATAAAGTTTAATTATAATCTTACAAAAGTTATAAATGATCTTAAAATAGTCAGCATTTATAAATAATTGGCCATAAACTATGTTGCTGAATAATAGCCAATTGCTGTAAATTTTATGATAAGGATACCTGTACAAATATTTTCATTTAGTTCGGCATTGTAATTTAGCGCACATCACAGCGGTGGGTACCTCTCATTTTTCACCTACGCGCAAATAATCACTTGTGCTCAAACTCATACTTGTAGGTTATGAACAACGTATCTGTATGTATTACAAAGGAGATTCGGCGCTCCTTTTTTCATCTGCAACGTGTCAGGAGACGGCCCGTTTGTTCTTTTGTATCGTACATCGCTTTCTCAAAAACCAGTGGTTTGTATTGAAAATATTTTTATTCAGCTTACAAAGCTAGGCATCTTGCAAAGAATTCTAATGTTTAGAAATTTCTCGTATGGATTTTTTTATAGCTTGCTTTCATGAATACAATAACATATATCTGTGAGTAGTTTTAATTGTTATTAAAGTTGCTTGAATGTTGAGCTTGGAGGATCAACATCCATAACTAACAGTTGTAACGTACCGTTTCTTAAACCCATTACAAAAAATACCAAATAGGCTGGTTTTAGAATCACGTAGACAGCACGCGGTTGACAGGTCAGCGCATAGCTCGACAGCGCTCAGAATCAGCGCGACACGTTCCAGTATGGCGCTGATCGCTGCGGAGTATAGACGCACAAAAATGAAGTACATTACTTATCGCTGCTTTGTACTACCTTCTACGGCGACAACTTAATGTTCATCCATGGATTGAGTAGAGAGCCTTCGTAGGAGAATTTGTCACGTCATATGGCACTTTGAGGGCTAACGAAAAAAAATTCTTTAATTACTTTCGAATGTCGACTAGAGCTTACAACGAATTACTAGCAAATACATAGGATAAACTGGTCTATTGTAGCTTGCGACGTGTGCCTATATCACCGATTGAACGACTAATAGTGACTTTAAGGTAAGAAAAAAACAAATTTTTATTTATCATAGCGTTCAGTATTCATAGAAATGAACAATTTTACTTACTATTCAACATTACAACTGGCTGTTAGATACCAAGAGTTAACTGAAGACGTATTATACCGCATTGATTTGATACCCTGAGTATCTTGGAGTCGTATGATGAAGATGCATGCATACGAGTCATGTTTCGGTGAAGATCTAATGTCATGGGAGTGAAGGGATGCCGAGTTATTTGATTTGTAATAGTAATTCTTAATTTCCATGGCATCTCGCAACAATCTGGTGCTTAATTACTTAGTAAAATCAATAACTCTCTTTCAAATAGTAAATTGTTGTGTGTGAGCATTCTGTTCTCCGTTTAGTGTGATTAAAGAAGCTTGATCCATTGTCATATCAGAATCTTGCATATTTTCTGCAGGTACCATATTATCCAGTGATGCCGTATTATCCATATTTTCATTATCTGACGGACTAAAGACACTTAGTTCATCATAATAGATATACTTTTTGTACTTTGGTGCAGCATTTCCAGAAGGTGTCTTTTTCATCGCGTTCTTTGGTCTAAAGTACGCATCTCTCTCCGTTTTTCATCTCTGTTGGATCAGTTTTCCTGAAATAATAAAATATTTTTTTTATTTCCAGACTTTTACCACGGGTCAGACATATACAAATTTGCATTATTCATTTAGTATTGGAATTGTAACAACCTGTCTGATTGTGGACAAAGTGTGCAAGGTAATATGGGAAACATTATAATTATGAATGCATATCAATAAAAACCTCTGATGTGTGGCTAAAATTGTTAACAGGTTGAAACAAAAGATCATCTTTCCAAATTGCATCGAAGCTATCGATAGCAAACACATCCGAATCGTAAATCTAGACGGTGGTGGATCAGTTTTCTACAATTACAAGAATTTTTACTCCATAGTTCTCCTGGCTATGTGCGAAGCTAATGCTTTCAACAAGTAGTCTAGTTGAACATGTCATTGTGGGTGAATTGATGGTGATTCGACTATTACTGGCAAACCTAATATGATCATAATTTTTTTTTGGTATACCTACTGAATTATTATAATTTAATTTTTTTCTTTATATTGGGCTAAAATTAATTTGTAACCGTTCTACTTAAAAGGCCTTTATTTTTCCAGCCGTGTAAACGCTGATTTCCTTTGCTTTCTGTCAATCCCTGACGGTTTGACTATAACGCAACGCCCAAATCGATAACATCTCTAAATTCCAGAAGAAATAAATTAATATAATTTCCACAAGAATAAAGCGCTGTGCCCATTAAAGCCTAGACAATTGGCGGCTGTGATTGGAACACCTATTCAGCGAGGACCTCAATGTCTTTGTTGGGATTGGAAGCCTACTATCTGACTGGCTGTACTAATTAGTTTTATATTATATTTATTTTGATACTTTTTTATTTCTTTTTTATCCTTGTTTTTTACGCCCTTATCATACTGAGTGACACAGTATCATACTGATTTTAAAATTCACGAGTAAATTCTTTGTTGATAAAAATATTTCTCGAAGATTGAACGTGATGGCAGTCAACAAAACGTAACAGATAGGCTTCATTATTAATTATTTTTAAGCGTTTTGCCCTGAATAACTTCTGCCTACACACACATTTGAGTTTGTTTGTTTTCGGTTTATGTTTGCACCTTCTGAAACTCAACTTCTCGACTTATATTAATTAAACGTTCACACATTCACACCTCTTCCATGGAATTTTCTATATTACAGGTAGCATAAACTGGAGCCCTTACTTGGCAGACAAAGTCACTAACAACTATGTTACATGATTTTCTGTAACAGATGCGTCAGCATTTCATTCTGCCAGTACACCTTCACGTAATCATTCTTATGTTATCTTTAAGCACCTTCCTAAACAATAGAAAATCCCTATTTGTAATTCTTGGCGCATTATTCTTTGAAAGAACAACGTTTTCATAAGACGAGATAAGCTTACTCATCGTATAAATCATATCGGGGTTTTCATTACAGCCCTGCTTCGCTTCCAGCCACGAGTATACCTTGACCAAGCCTGGCCTCAGGCTCCATCTGTGTTATATCCCAATAATTTCTATGTAAAACTTTCTAGACTACCCTTTACTTCGAATAACTTAACGTATAAATAATTATTTGAGAATTTTAACTATTTCGTAATTAAAACATATTGTTATTTAATTTTCGTTTTTATTCGTTTTAACATTCGTTTTAATTCGTATTAAAACGAATAGAAGCTGAGTTTTGTATTTTTTGCTGCGTTTCGTATTGCCTACTTTGGTAAATAACTGCTCATACAGTGTATTCCTTTGAATACTATCCGACTTGAAAGGTCGTAAGGTCGAAAGGAATTGTAATATTTACCGTGTTTGTGAAGTTATCGTATATTTCATGACCAACAAAAGTCGATGTCACGGGTAGACGCGATCAATTGACCACTTACCATCACATGGTCCGCCTGCTCATTTTCCGTCTATGAATAATAAAAAAATTTTTTACTAAACCTTGCCACCTATATGTCGGATATTACCCAAGCTCGATTAAGTAGTTTTTAAATTTATAAATACAACAGAACGTGACGTTAAATTTTACTTACATAGTGTCTATCAACCTACAATGAAGGTTCAGGGTTTAGGCTGTAAAAATTCTGACTATTAGTCTTACTTTCATTTTAGCATAATGGCGAAAATAAAATCTTAATTGATCAAAGACATTTTATTTATGATCCATATTTTTGAGACAAAAGCCGTAAGCATAGATGTCTGAGAACATACAGTATCTGAATTCCTAGATAATTGGATTCAGACGCTTAATGTAGTACGAGGGATTGTTTAGGATTTACTGCAAACACAAGATCAAAATTATCCACGGAAATGCAGATCTGTATTGTCTCCATATTGTCTTCTCAAGACCTGTTTACTTATACAATGAAACGTTAAGCGGATAGTACACAACTCATCTTTGTTATTGCAATAATCTTAATCGAATTAAGTAAGAGCATTAAAATAATTGCAGCAGTGTTTTGTAACCTACGGTTTAATGTACAAAATACCTACATTTAAACCTTGCACGCACCCTTACTTTCGGAAATATTTATCACTCGATAAGCCAAGGAAAAACACGGTGAAGAAACGTTCGTACCTGAGAGAGGTCCAAAATGTTCTCAAAGATGTTTTCATATGAAATAAGTTTATGCTTGAGAACATTCCCACCTGATGGTGAGTGGTGATAAAGTCTAAGATGGTGACCGCACTAACTTATAAAAGCCTAGCACCCTCCTCTTGAAGACTCCCACGTCATATCGTAAGCAGCCGGGAACACCGACGCGGGCAACTTATTCCAGTCCTTTGCAGTGCGCATAATGAATGAAGATGCAAACCGCGTCGTCCGTGTAGGTGGTACATTCACTGCGTAAGGATGGATACCTGTCGTACGTCGAGTGATAATGTGATATCTACCAATCTATACGTAGCGCGTAGACTGTACCCTTTAAATTGTAAGAGGAGCCCAACAGTAGGACATTCATCGATTGTACAGATGATGCTGATTTTAAGTACTACGTAGCAGCAGCACTTCTAAGTATTATCATCTCTGAACTAGCGCCCACCCCGCTGCGTTGCCTTTAGAACTTTTATTTATTGGTCTATTTCTGCTTCACTTCAGCGTTAGGTGTAAAAAAGATCTAAATTAGTCAAAGGCACTTTACTTATAATTCATTTTTCTTGACTCAAAAGCCCTGAACATAATTTATGATAACGCATCTTGTTGCTATTCCTTCTGCCGTTCTTCCCCATAAAGTATGAATATTTTCATGAAATTTAGGCACTGGCAGTCATCCAACCAACACTCGAGCGCCCTTGACATTGCTGTACTTGTCTTCGATACAAATCCTTGGACTTTGATCATTTTTTAATAAAAATGTAATGTATTTTATTGCTATAAGAACGACTTTTTATATAGAACACATCGACTTTGTAAGAATAAGCTATAATTCTCCCGATAAAACTGAAAACATAAGAAATACTTGTGACTATTTATTATGTATGCTTAAACATTTTTTTTAAATATAAACCCATACAACGGAGAAAAGTAATAACTAATATCTAATTCATCATTACAGCTCACTACTATTCCATCGTTGGGCTTGAGTATGTAATGTATGTATGTAAGAGTAAAAGGATCACCACGCTGACCAAACTCATTTTAAATCCCCTACACTATCAATTCTTATCAACAGTGTTAATATACAAAGTTAAATGCTAGTGCCAATATTATGAATAAAATACGATAAAACGTTTCACATTAAGAATTTGTTCAAAAGCAGATTGTTTCTTCAATGTTTTATTTTCATTCTTTGAAATACTTTCCGTCTTCATTAGTCATTCTTTAGAAGATATAAAATGATTTATGAAGGGCGGGAGAGCTACTTTTCCTTGTTGTGGCATGCGATTAATGCGAGTTCTATGTAAATGACAGACGGCGCTTCTGAGAGTAATCGACCATCATACGAAGAAATTGATCGAATATTTAAATGATATGAATGAGTACGTTTTGTACATGATATGAATGTTTTTAATTTCAGCTGTTCTGGAAAGATGTATCCACAGTTCAGTAATTTTTTATTCTTAAGTAGCTGAAGATTTAAGAAATTACGTTCATGCCATTTAAAAGCAAAATTGCCACAGGTGTGGCACATGTAGAAACACATACTTTAGTGAATGACTTTTATTCCAATAATATTTATTTTCGCAAATCGTGGTAAATATAAAACTTAATTAGTTTTGGCCGTAATAGAGCGGCCTAGAATACTCCCCCCAATCTCATGCTGACGGTACAGCGCGTCATAAGAGGCGACAGAAGCCAGCGATGATATCATTAATATTAATATTCCGTGAAGCCTGCCTGTCGTGTTCCGGCTGGGGCCTGAGAGCCAGTACTTGCTTCCTAACCTTCTTCTAATGTTCTGGTCGACAACGCATCAGTGATACCCTTGGTCTTGCTGATGTCCATGGGTGACGGTGACCATTTACTTTTAGGTGGCTCGCCTACTCGTTTGTGGGCTATTTACATAAAAAATGATAATATATAAAATCATTTGGTTACCATTTTTGTCAACTTTATTTTTACAACTTTTTTATTGAATTTTATTTTGTTAATAGTTTTGGTTGAATTAGTTGTTAAAATTTTTTGTCTGTTTGCCTGTGCATTTGTTTGCGGTAATCTTAGAAACGGCTTAACCGATTTTGTTCTGGTTTCCACTAATATATTACAGTAAGCGTCACTAAATATTTAAAGTTTATTTCATACGATCCCATTGACGACCCCATAGCCCAGTTGATAGCGACTCTGCTTGCCGAGCGAGGGGTCCCGGGTTCGATTCGCGTTCGAGGCAGACATTTATGTGACAGATAAATGTTTGTTCTCGGGTCGCGGCTGTTTGTGATGTCATATTTGTGTTTGTCCATGCCACCTACAACACAGGGAATACTAGTGCGGAAGTGTGTGTGTGTATTAAAAAAAATGTTATTCTGCTTGCCGATCTCCTCTTTCCTGGGTTGGGTTCCTTACCATAAATGTTTACTGTCGGTTTGTCCAATTCATTTCAATACGTCCATAAATAAAAAAGTTATGAATTAACATATGTATTTCTAATTCACAGAACGTGAAAAACCTAGTCCTAAAACAATGCAGATGCTTTTTTTAAGCGTAAGGTAGTTTTTCTGAAGCGAAACGATAGCAGTTTGCTAGTTTAAAATATAGTTAAAATACACTTTTAACTTTGATTTATACCGATCACTACCGTTTATAAGTGACAACTAACTATAGTTTGTCCGATTGAATGTTTTTACTTAAAATCTTTTGCAACCTTCGCTTTAGAATTATGGGTGTCATTGTGCTCGTGAAAAAAGTTAAATTGGCTATCATCCGCTATTTTATTCTTCAATGAATCCTAATGGTCACGTGGCGCCATGCACATATATCTACTTAAAAACATTTCATTAATTAATTAATCGTAAGTATAAAACTTTTTAGAATAATGAAATGTATGAAGCCAGTTTTATTAATAATGAAAAAATAATAATGAAAAGGAACGAACTAAGTTTATTTACAATTTAAATTAACAAAAGTTGCAAAAATACTGTCAACTGGCTGTCTGAATTCGTTTCAAAAGAATAATAATTTAAATACGCGGCAATGACAACACTATCATCCGCCAGACCCGACATCTTTCCAAGATATATTTGCTTAGGTCTAGTTTGTAATGAAAGGATAACAAAGGGGACTTTAACTCAATGTACTCGTATTTGCCTATGTTGCCATATTAACCAGGTTCTTATTATAATACAGTAGTAAGTAAGTATATAAAGTGGTAAGTACCAAAAATATTTTTTTGCATTGTATGAAGATTTTAAAAACAATAAAACGATTGGTCCGTATTATTGCTAACAATCAATTAATTCTAAAAAGAGTAATTATAAAAAAGAATTATTATTCGAAAAAAAAAATTTTGACTGCGCATCTAAGCTAATTAAGTTGCAAGTGACTGATTAAAAAAAACACTAATAAATCATATAAAACACGATATGCCTTAGAAAATAATGACGAATAGTCACTGTAGATCAGTAGAGGAATGAGAGTGGACTACAAATACAATACGCTAAAATACAACGAATCCGTTATATTGTTAGTAATATTTTATATATTAAAATAAAAATTTCAAATAAATCGGTAATTATTAATAATATGAACTGAAAGGCCCGTGTAACGAAAAAAAAATACAATCATGACAAACTAACAGACTGCCTTTGAAGTCTCTCTTCCCCTCCCCAAAGTGACAAACGCATTATGTTGTGCATGTCAATTATAAACGCTGTTAATACAGTTCGACATATAGACCAACTATCACAGGCGATCATATCTCAAGTGGATTAAATATTATTTTTGTTAAAAGTCGACAAACGAGCAGACGAGCCACCTGATGGTAAGTGGTCACCGTCGCCCATGAACATCAGCAAGACCAAAGGTATCACTGATGCGTTATCGGTCAGGAAATGAGAAGAAGGTAAGAAAGAACGTACTGGCTCTCAAGCTCCTAGCTGGAATTCGACGAGTCGCTTGCGGCTTCACGGAAATATAATAATACTACTTATAATATTAATGACTTAATAATAATACTGATAATATAATCCATACGCGAAGCCCTACCACCGAGCAGGCTGGCTTCTGTCGCCTCTTACGACACCCTTTTCTACCAGCCAAAGCGGCCAAATATGTTGACCTCTTGATATTAAAACATAAATATTAAATCACACACACACTACACAACTATCATAGTTGTTGTGCATACAATAAAATTTAATCCCAGGCAAATTCAAATCACATGCATAAGTCATTGAAAAAAAAATGGGTTCTAACGTTGAAGATGAAATTAGAAAAGAAACTCCTCAGCACGTCTTTTAAATATAGATGATTTAAAAAAAAAATAACGGTGAAGTTGAAAAGGGAAAAGAAACTCCTCAGTGCATCTTTTAAATATAAATAATTAAAGAAACACTAAATTCTAACGGTGAAGATGAAATAAGAAATGAAAATTCTCAGCACATCTTTTAATTATAAATTATTTAAAAAAAACTAATGAAGATGAAATGGGAAATGAAACTCCTCAGCATATCTTTTAAATGCAATACCAACTCCAATTACAAACCTATTTCGCAAAAGTAACTTGAGGAACCAGTTGCGGCGCTGTTAATTACAGACTTCCTTGTCATTGATATATTCATTTAGACTATAATCTGGTTATGTATAAATTTTATATTGCATCCACGCCGTCCAACGTTCGAGGTAATGGCGTCAAATATGTACTATAGAAATACAATTACACTTCGTTCCACCTAGAACGTTACTCGTTCCACGGCGGTAAAGTTGTTTATCTGTCTGATTAACAATTACACTTAAATTGGTATTAAACATTAAATAATTTCGTATTTCAATCGTGAATTTAAAGGGCCTGTTTAGAAGCAATTTCATTACTTCTCTATCTCTGCTTAACCGACCAGCGACTTAAGCGACTCTCTTTGAACAATTTTGCCTACAAATTAATAAAAATGTGTTGAAACAGCGTGTAAAATGAAACAAAAACAATTTTTTTACCGCAGCCAGAAATCTCGTCCAATATCGTGAAACAACATATACGTGATATATATCATGTATCCTGCCGATTGCCGTTGAAACTCAATCAATAAAACCTAGTGAAAGCTAGGTTCGCCGGCTTTTGAAACCTAAAATGGTTCCTGCCACAATCTAAATACCACTCTATTTCTACAAGAAAAAAGTCGTAATTTCATCAAAGGGATTGGCTATAAAAGAACGACGTCGAAATATCGTAGTGCCATCTTCAATATCATAACCGCTATGTCAATATTTGATGAAAGTGGGATAACGAATATCCCTTGAACATCAAAAGAATGAATCCTCGAATTACTCGAATAACAAATTGCTTTATGTCCCTACCCGTTAGGAGAACGTGAATATCTTAGAATTATATATTGAAAAGAATTATTTTATAAAACTTTAATTGTTTTATTCTGTTTTCTCCCATTAACTGAATCTTAAACCTTATATATATTAACTAACATAACATAAACCAGCGGTAGTAACAACTTTTTTCTAAACAAAATCGTTCTCGTAAAATAATTTTTCATGACATTAATACATAGCCTGCAAGGGTTGTCGTTAAAGTAAGGTGTTAAATTCGCCGAAACCTTATAGGGAAACGAAAAAAAAACGCGTGAAATGCAGATTCTCGCTAGAATTTTGTCGCATAACCTCAAACAAGACTTAGGTAAGGTGCTTAAGGTAATTATAAGAATAAGGTAAGGTAATGGAATCCAAAAGGCTTTAGAAAATCCAGAATGCTTAAATAAGAGAATACTTTTATTATTTACAAATGGTACGTTCCAACTTTGTTCGAGTTGATCTTAGGAGATCTAAATTAACAGAAATTGAGGCGTAGATGATAATTATCATCATGATTCTGGTTTTTTTTTACATCTATTCATGATATTTAACCTATGTCGATTCAGAATAATGTACCTTTCAAATGGTAAAAGATTAATACCGTAGTTTTGGAGATTACCCTTCGCACACACAGAAAATTACATTTAAAATTCGCACCCACTCCTTATAATATTAACATACATGTAGAAATATTTTGTGAAATACCTGCGCTGAGATTTCTGCTTCAATTACAGAATAATAGTTTCACTAATGGTAACGCTCATTAATCCAGAAATTACTCGATTTAATACCAAGTAGAGAGAATAATGACAATTTGCATTAATATGAATGGATAATAAATTGTATAATTAAATACTTATAAACAAATTCTATATTAGATATTTACTTGAGATCGTTACTTTCACTGAATTTTTCATCTATGCGATCATTTTCATTCTACAAATTGCACACAATGATCGCTAAATACTTACTTTAATACTTTAAACCCAAATTATTGTTATTTGCGGTAAACGGCACTAAAGTTGGCAAAAGACCCATTAAATTTACAAATTCATATTGAACTTTAATTTTATCGGATTACAGTCATAAAAAACACAGGTTTTAAAACGAAATTATGTGGCGGAAAATTTTGCGGACACGATACAATTTTATAGAAGGAATAAGTATCTAAAGAAGATTTAATCTAGAATGGCAAATATGAAAGGAACTACGTAGTTGCAAACTACGCAATAACGTACAATTGAAAGACGTGATTGCTTCTAGCAAATAAAATTTTATTAGTATGTCTGCGATGACAGCTCCCATGTTTATAGTCGCTCTTCTACACATGTCTCTTTTCTAATCCTCTAAGCATGTTTGTTTTACAAATTATTCATTTTTGCTGCTTGTTTCGCTGAAGGAAAACAAAGTGAAAAAACCTGATTACCTTAGAATGCTCATAATGTTCTAAAACCTGGATCGCATAGCAGACTTTAGTTTCAATCCGCGTCATTGTGAGAGAAGACGCATGCACAGCAGTGGGGCAATTGTATTGTGTTGTTTCATATCCGACTGTGGTCTCTACTTATTTTATAATTACCATGTCTTATGTAGACGTCCAAATTACCTAAAATTTGATTAAGGATAAGCAGTGACAATACAAAACCTTCATAACAATGACATGGCATTCTCACTGAAGTCTCAAAATCCAACACTAAATAAGTAATTTAGCCATATAGTACAGATGTCACTTCGGCTCATTTTTAAAATTGTAAAAGCGTAAATGTGTCCCAAAAAATTCAATTTTATATTTATTTTGTGAACATAAGAAAATAGGATGTTTTTTTCCAAATTACAATTGTCCAGCAAGCAGCAGATGGAGCAGACGAATCATTAGATGGTAACTTGTTAACCTGTTGGCAGGTGGATTTTAGTCACCATGCTGGTTTAAATGGATGCAACGATAGCTGAATCTCTATACGTCTTAATATATAGTAAGTATATTGTGTGTTTAAGTTCAAAACCAGTAATATTAATACAGTTGCATGTCACGTCACCAATTTATTTCTTTTTTTGAGTGGAGCGGAGGAGAAGGCACACGTTGGGTTCAGTTGATGCAGCTAATAAGTTAATTACTGTATCAGGCTCATATGGTAACAGCACCTGGGATACTGTTTCCACTACTAATAAAATATCTATCAATTGAAATTTGTAGGCCTTTATCAAAACTATCATCAACTATATGCAAAATCTTGATTAATGTTAGCGGTTCACCCCTCAGGAAGCTTTTCAAATAATAAAAATTTCTCATTTTTTTTTTGCTTATCATAGTTAATAATTCCAGATTCAAATAGACTGAACCATGTTTTATAATGAGAGTTTATAACTGTGAATGGGGGAATCACTGATTCACACAACTTTGTGTGGAAGGCATTTTTTACTTTTTGCTCACCAGGTGGTGGGTCTGCTCAAGAATTTAATAATTATTTCAATTTAGAAACTGTTACCAAATACTTTTCTTCCATGACATCAATATCGTCCTTGTCCGACGTCTATACTTCCATCAATTAAAAGTTTAATCGTACCTTTTAAGCAAGGCACGAAGTCTTTCTTTCTTCTTTGACTTGTAATGCTTCAATGGACAAAGCAGACATTGATTCTGGGGTTAATTCAATTGCATTATTGTAAATTTTGGTTATTAAATCTTTCGTACAAATTTATGTCTCCTCAATAATGCAATATTCTTACCCAAATCTTTTGCTTCAGCTCACATCTCTGAATCCTAGTCGATTTTGTCTACTCCATAATTCACATTTTTTATAGAAAATTGTATATTTTACTTTTAGACGTTATAATATAATAATATAATATAATATAATATAATATAATATAATATAATATAATATAATATAATATAATATAATATAATATAATATAATATAATATAATATAATATAATATAATATAATATAATAAAATATTTATATTCATCAAAAATTATATAACAAGATTGTCATTGATGTCTAATTTATCTACATATTAAATACAAGAGAACTCAATGTTTCTATATCATCAAATATGATGATAATAATCATCGTAATGTGCTTTTGCTTGCAGTATGTGTATTTTGTGTGCATGTATGTGGCTGTGTTCTTGCATGTGTATTCCGTATCTGATTGTATGCGCATTTGATGCAAATAACACAGTCACATAAAACGTGGTGTGTATTATGTTATAGACTGAAGTAAAAATAATTGCGGAAACAAACAGTAGCCCGATACTTATACGATATACCCTGTTGTCGTGTGAATAATTTTAATATATTGCTCTGTTAATTTACATGCAAAGTCTTCGCAAATTGTTTCGACATGTCTTTTTATTTTAAACTAGTGAGCAACCTCAGCTTCACACGGGTGCAATTTACTAATAAAGAAAATGAAGAGTGCGCTTAGCAACTACATTTTTATTGAGATTATTGTACAAAAAAGTCATCTAAATTTTGGACTTTTCCTATGACGTTTGTTAGCAGTTTTATTTCATACAAACCTAATATTGATAATTATTAACACTAAGAATGATAATCAGCTAAATTGGTTAAAAAGTACTAGATCTTGATCTTTCATATATTTTTATTTCTATAAATTTAACATAACTGTATTATATTGTCTACTGTACTGTATTAAATTTCTCACAATGAGTAATTTTCCAATAATCAAATTTATAGAAGTCTCTATATCGAATTGTTAGTAAATAAAAAAAATAACACAGTGTAAATTTTTTTTATCCTCTTTTTTAAGACCAAATGAAGTTGAGTTGATGTATGAAGTTATGATATTCTAGGCTAGTTAAGTTAATTAGTTATGTAAGTGTAGTTTTGTCATTTTCTGTGAATTTGTTTAATAGATTAAGCAGTTCACTTATATATTTTATAATTTAATAAATGATTAATATAACAAGGAAGCATTTGAACGCTTTTAAAAGCCTTCATAAAAACTTTTCACTTAAATTATACAGTCTGCCGTTCATTTTCAAGCGATCACAAAAGTTTTAAGATTTGACAAAAGAAAATATTTTCGTATATCTACGAATAGATACTTTGATATGATCCTTTATCCTAGAAATTGATTAATAAAAATGTAGAAAATATCGAATACACTCATAGTCAATTTTAAACAGGCTAGTTATTCGTTTAATTAATATAATATACATGGATTCATTTTGAATGAAAAATAACCTTTTGTAGATAATATATATTCATTAAATATATATCTCCAAAAAACTGTTAAAACTTTACAACGAAAATACTCGGAAATTGAATATAAGAATCGCTTTGAATATTTCTTCAAAAGAAAATTTGAATTATTATTATTATACATATAAAAAGCAGTAATAATAAGTAATAAAAATTGTATTTAGACGTTAATAACACGTGTTTTTTGATCCAGGCAAACATTAAAGTAGTTCTATAACCTAGCAAATAAAATGTTAAAAAGCAAAGAAAACAAAACTATTTGAGCATAAAAACTCTCTATTTAGTATGTAACAACTGACTCAATTTTGGAGAAGTACATATTTAATTGTAAAATATTACCCTGTAATTCGCCATAAATAGCACGAACAATTATTTCCTATACTTTCTAATCTACTACGTCTGCCATCTTATTGTTTTAGTATTGTTATATTTCATACATTCTTTCTTCTTCTAATTAACCAACATTGGCTTCAACTTGCTGTTGAGTGTTGCAAGTGCCCTAAGTTGCACTCGTATGCTGTTCTCTAGAAGTGCTACACCACGCCGCAAATCTGTCACCGCAGCCCGAGCAGCTACGTACTCCATTACATCAGGTGCCATGTACTCTTCTCTTGCTCGCTGCACAGCACTAAGTTGCTGACTCAAAGCTTCCCCTTGGACTGCAATTAAGGCTCTTTCTTTTTCTAATTCAATAGTTTGCTTCTGCTTCATCTTGATCATGTTCAAAATATTTGTTAAGTATGAATTTTGTTCCATCATAGCTTTTTTATGCACGGTTAAATTCAAATTCGCATCCCCTGTCATCTTTTTCAACTCATCCAGTTGCTGTAATTTTCTTTCGATTATTTCAGCACATTCTTGATTCTCAATCTTTAACTTATCAAAATCTACCGGTCGTAAGCTTTCACTCAATTCAGCTTTGACTTTGATCTGTCCTTTGAGTTTGCTATATTGAGTATTCAAAGTGCTTGTACGAAGTCTAAGTTTACCAATCTGGCTGTCAGTTATCTTCATCCACTGTGACATGTATCTGTAATATAAAATAAGTAACAACAATGAAACTATATTATTGTATATTGCATTACACAAATTGTAACTTTTAGAATTAAAGTAAAACTTATTTATTTCCTATGAAATTATACAAGTTTACCAATCAATTTTAATTATTAGGCAGGTTAAATCAAATTTAATTTAAATTTAAGAAAATTATATTTCCGACTATATTCCGATTTGACGACCCCGTAGCCCAGTTGGTAGTGACCCTACCTGTCCACCAGCATGGGGTCCCGGGTTCGATTCCCGGATGGGGCAGATATTTATGTGACAGATAAATGTTCTCGGGTCGTGGGTGTTTGTGATGTGATAATTGTGTATGTCCATGCCACCCGCAACACAGGGAATCCTAGCGCGGGGGTGTGAGTGTGTGAACGTTCAATTAAAAATTACCTTATCCATATTTCAGCTGGAATTCTTTGAGCAATCTTATCCCATCCATCAACCAACACAATTTGGTTAAACATCTCTCCAGATTTCTCGACGTCACCTACTCGAACGCTAATTTCTTCCAGTTGAGCTTTTAATAATGCATGTTTTTTGGCTGCTTTACTTCTAGCTTTTTCCAAATTATTAATCAAAATCTCCATCTCTGTTGAGACTAGTTCCGATCTTTCGAGGACATTAACTCGTGGCCCAGAACCAAATATCACAGTGCCACTTACTTTAGCTGAAGATTCTACTCTTTTAGTGGAAACCTTTGAAGGGCTGGCCAACATTCTTGATGGGCTTATTAATGAATCAATATTGAATCTCGATGTTTGCGATTTTACGAAGCTGCCCATGTTGATAGAGGTCGAACTCTGTAATTTTGTAGCGTACTCCAAAGCTTGTTGTACTCCATGCATCAAAGTCGAATCTAGTCTCAATATTGTTTTCTCCAGAATCTCATTTTCTAATGCCAAAACTTTAATTAGTTGCTTGAGATTGTTCACTTGTCTTATAAGATCTGCATCAGACAATTCTTCTAGTTCATTGAGGAATTGACTAACGGAATGCGACTGTTGACTTATGCTACTTCTATGGGCTTGGCTATGCGATTGGGACATGATTTTCTTTGTAAAATAATAAAATTAAAAACTCTGATGTGTTTGGTAGTAAAAGTTACTTTTGACAATAATAAACAATGACATTGTATACGACCACTTAGAAAAAAGGGTTCACTTTATGTCGATGTTACTGAGTTTAATATTGTACATACTTTTGTTACTATGGTTACTACAGTAACGGATGAATGTCATAGTTACAGTTTCGGTTTGGTCAAAACCCGTTCTAAACATAAATTTTATTTCTGTAAATAATTATGAATATTTATGCTTATTGTATCTGTTTCGACGGAAGCGAGTATTGTTATAATAATAATAATAATAATTTTCCAACACATAGTATCCTTCTTATCCTTCAACGTTGATGGTACGCGTATGCATTGTTGCCAGTAGCATATGTAAACCATAAAGTTAATATACTAGCGTAATAGAGGAACACAGTGTGCGAATGAGATTTTGAGATTTACGGAAAAACCTACTTGTGAGAAAGAGACGCAAGAGAATTGGCCGTAGGACTTTCCAAACTATTTACTCTCCATTAGTCTCCTGTAGAAAAATTGCTCTGTTATTTTATTAATTTCTTTTCAATCTTACCGTATTTTATCGGACTAACAAAAGTAAACACGAGGATGTTGTGATATCTGTAAGACTGCACAGTCAATTATAACAATAACTCAAACAAAGAGACATTCCACAGGTAAGTAAGTACTGATAGTGCAATACCACTTTCATGATGCTTATTTTCATAGAAGTTGATCTTAAAATTATATAAATTAAGATTAATAACATGCAGTAAATGCGCCATTTTATGAACAATAACCTGCTTTTAATAATTATGTGTAAGATAAAAATATATTGTGTACGTGAAAATGATACCGTTTCGTATAGGGCTTGCACAAAATATATCGATAAGTGGATAATTTTTAAATAGATATAAATAAATATTTTTTGTTTTACCTACATTTGTTCATATTTTGCCGTTTTAGTTTCCGTTACAGCTTGTAAACACATTGGACAGAAAATAGATTAGATTAAACTTTTGAATAATCCCGCATATGTGTATATGTAGGAATAGCAGTATGATATTATACTAGTTTGAGTGTGTCGTGTAGACGCATGCATGCACTTCCTTACGGACACAGTCACGTTCGCTCTCAAATAAACATGAAAAAGTTAAAAAGTATGTCTTGCATATTAAAATAATAAAAACGAAATAATGCTTCACTTCTAACAGTGAATGTTATTTATATATACGGGTTATATTACCAGTTGACACATCATGGGCCATAGTACCTTTTTTATGGAACTGCTGAAGGTAAAAGAAGGCCGATATACTTGCTATGGCGGAAAATATGTAGATGGCACATATTCTGATGCTGGAAACAAACTGTTAGTATTTTATGATTTAGATGTTGACTAGGCGGCCCTAAGCCTTCCTTTTTATAGAACCATCCAAATATTTTGCCGATAAAGAAAAATATTCACAAAAAAGCTTCAAGAGTCTCCACTTAATCAAATTCGACTTATCAACAAGAAGTTTTATTTCCGAAACTTGGTGCAATTTTCCTTCCTAGAAAAGATTGACTCCGTAATAGAACACAATATATGATGCAAATAGCGTAGCCGCGTGTTACAGAGTACACTTATGTATGCGCATACTGTTCCTTTATTGGACAGGTTAAGACTACAGCGGCTCCTACTGTTATTTTGCCAACGAAAGCTTTAGACAACTTTGCTGGAAATCACATAACTTTGTCTTATTTAACTGGACGGGATTGATATAGATTGTGTCCCACATTCGTATCAGAGATGAAAATCAATTATCAAATTTATAATGAACTTCCGGTCATCAACATTAAAATAAATAATTTAAAAATGTATTCTATAAGTACTGTTCCGAAGTTGAATTTTCGGATTTCCTTTTCTCTGAGTTTTATTACGCGACGATTAAAAATGCAAGGCGAGTAGGTTTCAATATTTGGGACTATATTTTGTGGAAGTTAAAATTTAATAGGTAAACCTTGTGCTTAAAAAGTCGTCTGTTCTAGTGTGTCCACAATCGGTGCCATGCACTCACTTGTTGCGCTCAACATTAACCAGTTTACTTTCATGTAGTACTTTGACGAGCCTTATCGTTAAAACTGAAATGTTAAATTGTGCTCATCACCTCAAACTTATCAACGGTTCTGTTTTCATTGTGCAACAATGACAATGACGTCATGATAAGTATGAGAGATATGTATGAAACCTATTTCCCTATTTTTTAATGAACGGATTTTAAATATACATAGGTCAAGACCTTTTTGACCCTTCAAATATGTTAAACTTAAGTTCAGTTAAAATATTTTACAAGAATATACACCAAGAAGTATTCCAATAACCATTATTCACACAGAGAAAGGACATTACGATTCACGATTTCATCCCTACCCAGGACAAACATTTATGGGACAACTATATTTATTGTTCTCGGGTGTCAGATGTCTGTGGTATTTTAATTGTACATACAAGATAATTATAAATGTGGGTGACATGTGTATTTAAGTGATTTCATACTCGGAATTTTAATGTCTATTTTCGTCTATATGTCAGTTGTCCATATTTCTTCACTTTTATCTTTATTTTATCTTATCTTTATTTTATTTTATTTTATCTTTATTATCATAGCAGAAAGTAAATAGTTTTACAGAATTTATTTGCATATCAACGTAAATACTAGAATCATGGAAGGCCTACTTTTGCTCAATCTTGCCGCTGTAATATAACATTTGGACTGCAGCCAAATCGCTGGAAGCTGTACCTAAAGTGCCGACACTTTAATGCCTTAAAACTTTATGAGAATGAAAGAAGAATAAACTTTATAACCTGACTATGAATGATTTTCATACAGCTGCGGTGGAAAATGACCGAGCTTTCTCAAAGTTTCCAAGTCTGCTTATCTAATGACTTCTGAATCCCAGGCTACAATATTAGCATCCCATTGCGTCGCGTATCTCTCGATACTAGGGTCTACAGTGTACCACGCTTCTCCAGAGAGAATTCATGAAGGAGTTAGTGATTTTCTGAAGTGACCATTCTTATGCATCTCCGATAAAACTTAATGATGTACCCTATGAAACACAAAGGCACTTAAAGACATTTTCGAGCAAAAATGGCTATTCGACTTCAAACCACGCCCGCAGTGTAAAACTAGAGTGATCGTTTACGGTTAACACATCCCATTTGGGTATAAGCGTTTTATTGACACAAGTCGTCTAGCTATGAGCGCTTTATCAGTGTTTTTTTCCGTTGTACGACGTAGTTAAGTAGTAGGTCATAACAATTCATATCGTTATAATAATATGGTAAAATATCGACGGATGATCTGATTAATTACCACTACACCTGTAAACCTTACCATTATAATTAGAAGGACATTAGTAACAACAACACTCACAAAGATTCCGATCAGTCCTTTGAAGCAAGAATACATTTGTGAACGACTTCAGTTCATACTGTATATATCGATAAAAAATACTTATCATAATCCTGCACTACAATCCTATACACATTTGTTAATATGTCATACCCACCCAAGACTCTAAAACAAATATTTATCAGTTAAATAAATATCCTAGCGCAGGGGATTAAATCCGGGATGCTTTGTTCGCTAAACAAGATCGATACCAGCTGGACAACGGAGTCATTATTCTCTTCTAGAAGCGTTACCGACACTTGGCAAATTAAAAATGTAACTTGTGTACACCAGTCTCCACTCACAATATGATGGATATCTCGTTCGCCTAGTATGAATTACGGAGACCCTAGGCATTCAGGTTTACTCTGCATGTTTTCCTACAACGCAGGTAAATAAAATTTAATGAACAAGTAACTGAAAACTTTAAAATACGAACAGAATTATAATCCAACTCTTCCAGCCATTTATTAACTGCTGCTTATTAAAGTATGATATTTATCTCCTACTGCTTTCAAATACCTTGAACTTTAATCCAATACGTTAGATAAAATTTTAATGAATTACCCTCCTGTTCTAAGAAACGCAGCCAAAAGTGTCTGAAATGTTAGAAACTTTAAGTTTCCAAGTCAGGAAACCGTTGAACAAGGTCAGTCAGCTCACGAGGTATATTCCATCAGCAGACTATGTTATATCCGGGTACCGCGAACTATTTATATCATCATAGCCGAATATATATATATATATATATATATATATGTAGGGATATATTTATTTATATATATATATATATGTATTATATATATATGTAGGGATATATATAGGGATTTTATTAATTACTGTGTTTTCCTATTAAAATCTTTATTTCCTCTGAATATATGTAAAAACAACAAAAGAATATGCAAAAAAATGGAAAAATACATTAAAAAAATGCTGTGCAAACACACTAACACACACACTACAATCAAAGTGCGAACAAAATTATGTAAAAGGCTGAATTTGAATAAACATATAAATAACCTAATTTATTATGCAATGATTTTTTTACCATACTCAACTCTTAAAATTAATAAAAATAAATGCGAAATTTATTAATCACCCAAGAAAATACCCTTTTAGTACGACACAGCTAGATGGAGCTACTGTACGAGTAGTTAGGTTGGTAAAGAACCGTTTCGAAACCAATCTCTTTATATAATTTTAAGCAAACTTTACTTGACTTTAGTTTGATCCTAAGTTGTATTTATAAAAATGGGCAGTAATAAGTTACAGATAGTAAATCTAGTTAACTAAAAGCATTAAAGTAGAAAGTCAAAGTTGGTAACGGCTAAGTAATCCTTTCAGGCTACCGTATTCCGGACAACTTATTTGTAATAGGTAAAATGTTTGTACATTCTCGATTTGTTGACATTTTGCCGTGTTTTAATCGTTTATATCCAATATAAGGTAGCAAAGTACCTTAGTAGTACATTAGTTATTTTTATAATTATTGTTAAAAACCATCATCTGTCTATACTGCTTTCCATATATTTGAGGTGACTGTATTATTACGACATTTCACTGATTCGCAAGTATTGCAATAATATGTTAGCGTGGCATGCTCTGTCAGTATATCCACAGTCTACTGAACTCTTATTTATGCAGCCGGCCAACTTGCTTGGGGTTGCGAGATAAGATTCATTCTGAAATCTCTAATAGCGTTTAGAGAAGAATACGCACATATCAATCACATTATAAGTATTGTTTAATTATGTAATAAAACTATTTTGTATCATGTGATAATCCTGCATAAGTGATGCAATGTCTAGACGTTTTTGGCTTTTCTACCGACATCAAAGACGATGAATGTAGAAATATATTTCACTATTCTCATACGTATATCACGTAAAACCTTGAATCGCGTTACCAAGGTTTTTTACAATCTTTAGATGTATATATAAGTTTCGAATTTAAAAGAGCACGGCAGCTCCCCGTGTATGATTATCTAGCCTGACGAAAGACCCCTCTTTGTTAAAGACCATAAGTTCTTACACTGTGGTACATCTAAGATGGGACTTAAGGCGGAATGTAATAACAGAGATAGCGATACCCAGACATAATGTCTACAATTTGAAATCGCGATATGCCTTTCAGGCAATTCGGTACCGAATTCTTGACTGTTGCAAAAATACTACAGATTTTGTATCTCGAAACGGTTTTAATGTGGCAAAGAACATTCCTTCCTTCTACGTTTCCTGAATGGCAACATTCGGTGAGTGTTATTTAGAAAACAAAACACGAATCCATTATCAGTGATTGGAATGAACGGAGAGAAATCGTGGAGTGAAATGCACAAGAAAGCCGCGAAGTCCTTATGTCATTGGTACTTCGACTCGAATTGTTTAGTATTTAGTTCGAATCTATTGCAATTATTATGTCAAAGTTGTTTATTATTATTTATTATTTATTTATTTTCTCTGCTTCTAAGATTCTGTAAACATCATACAAAACTACTGAATCCATTTTAATGGAATTTATACTATATAGTGCAGAGCAGTGCTAGTGTCATGCCTTTTCAGCAAGAGGATTCCGGTTCATTCTTGGCCACGACAGATTTTTTTACGTATGTGAATTATTTTAATAATGTATGTGAAGTGTAGAGTGGTGTCAATTTTTTCATTTATTTTCAGTTCATAACACTATTAATATATAAACTACAACAAACTGACCTGATAGAAATGAAATTAGAATTTAATCTCTTGCTTTGCGACTTTTTATTCTGATAAAGCAGAAAAATTCAGTACTAATACTCGCAAGTCCATGCAAAACGTAGAGGTTACAAATAATTAGGCCAATGTTAAAGAAAACAAAATAATGGGATGACTTATTTTCGGTTATTTGATTTTGTTCTCCTAGACCTGGGATATATCAGTTTTAAAGCAATAGTACCCAAAACAATTGTTGCTAGAATTTGTGTCTGTTTGTCTATACGTTTAACGGATTTCGTTATGGTTTTCACTAATGCATTGCAGTAAGCATCACATAAAGTTCGTTTCATTTCAATACGTCCATTAATAGAAATGTTAGAAATTAATTCATAATAACCAAAAAAGCTTTAAATAAATATAAACCCAGTACTAAAACAATGTATGTGCTATTTCTAAGCTTAAGGCGAAGTTTTTCTGAAGCGAAGCGAAGACGGTGTGCTAGTTCTAAATTTAATACTCGATGTTTTTATTTTTTATACCTTTCAAACACAACTACGCAGTCCTTAAAACGACGACAATCAAACTAGGTGTTGTATTACGAGCGCTCACTTAACTCTTTACGGCTTTAGACCTTTTACACGCTATATTTACAGCGTTCAATTAAATATATTTTATTTTACTTCAAAAATCATGAAGCCTACACTACATATAAATCTATATTTATTGTCCATGGTTAGCCAAAGTCTCCTTATAACCTTGACAATGTCCATTTAATATATTCGTAAGAATTAATGTACAGTGCAGGTATTTTATTGCTTTTCGGAATATATATATACATATACATATACATCCATACATACATACATATATATTTTTTATTAACTAGAATGACAAAAACTGACATATCGCACCTTTAGAATGAAAGTGACTTAACTCAAAATTCCTGAAATTCCAGATTTCACTATAAATTTACTTAAAAAAGCCTACTCTAAAACCCCATGGTAAAAAAGAGCCCGAATTATGAGTGAGAAAGGGAAAAAGGTAAAACCTCATACATCAGTCTCTTTAAATTTACTCAAGGCCATACATTTTTGAAATCTTTCTTCGTAATTTCCCATAAATCGCAATTTTTGAGTTAAGTCCCTTTCATTCTAAGGGTGCGATATATAGAAGAATAGAGATTGCCGAATGCCTAATAAATACACTGTGTCTTTGTTTGCCGGCTGTAAGTATATTCACGCTAGTATGTTTAAACTAACAAAATAAATCTCGTTCCATCTCGACTCCAGCAATCCATTTGACCGACGTGAAATAGCACTGAAGTCTATTACTTATCGTCCAGGTATTGCACTATTCACGTAACACTAGATGAACTGCATGTTCGTTTATTGATCCCGTTCTGATAAACAAAAGTTGAATGAGAAAAACTCATAAAAAGAATCATAGAAAGAAAATCTGTTTATTGCAAAAATAAAGATACCGTATAATATAGGGCACCTACTATTTTATAACATTGCTTCAACCTATTAACAACCCACCTTAGGAGGTCTGACACGTACAATTGACGACTAATCCAAGTGTCTGAAGTTCTTACATCAGACAAAAGCGTCCGACGTGTTCTACCGACTAATCACTAAATGATTACTGATAGGCCGGTTTAATATGCTTTTTAAAACACGGAAGAGCTCGGGGAATTTTTGTCAATAGCGGTCACCTATCCAACAACAAATTGCGCTTGAAAGTTTTTATACATTACATTATACATTTTAATTGTGTACTCATGTTTTTTTTCCCGATATTCTGAGGAAGGATAAAAAACACATCAAAGCGAGTCAAAAAAAACGACCTTGAGAAGTTCGCCGTAGCAGAACATCTGATTGAAGCTGATTGGAATCATTAGATGAGTTGCGTAGCTCACGGGTGATCTCGTCTGAACAGCAGTACATACCATGTTTATTAAGGGAGACCTTTGAGATCAAAAAACGTCCTAATAATTTGTAATAGAGCAAATGGGCTTAAATTAGCTCAAGCGTGGAATCCATTGATTACTTTATATCAACTGAAAACAATGTCTAGCTCAGTGCTTGAAAACGTCCATAGTATGATATGTCACGATATGGTACCTAAGAACGTAAAAAGAACTAGATATAAAGTTGACAAACTCATCTGTCATTAATGTCTGTCAAGTGTAAACTGTCAAGTGTTTCTCCCCGCCGCGCCACCGTATTCTCTCATTCACCACGATTCATGTGATAAGGTCAAAACTGCGTTTGAATTTTCATATTGCATTTGATATACAAATATCCCATAATTTCCAGATAGCTTTCCGTAAAGATAGCACGTAATTTCCAAAGCCCCAAATAATAGGATTTGACTTGGTTGTTATGGAAAAAAGAAACTAAGAGCGATAGGGGGAGACTATAAAGGAGGATTTTTGGTAATTGGAGTGCTGAGGAATAATTTTTCAGTACAACAAAGCTGCAAATCTTGATTTTAACCTTGGGATTATCGTACTTTTAAATATAATATTTGACAAAAGCAATAAAGTGTAATTATTTCCTGTCATTCAATCTTAAGCAAATGACAGACATGGCTTCACGATCTAGATTTTCGTTTTTAAGGAATACTTCTACAAAGAACAAGGACATCTTAATTCTTATAGGATGTTAAATATGTTGCATTAAGGACGCCTACATGTTAAGGGCACCTACATTCAATACAGCTTATAAAGTTTTGAGATACTTTAAAAGCTAATAAAATGCATACCAGTTTTTACTAACTTTATTTACCGAAAGTCTTTAATAATGAGATGAAGTCGAAACATTGAATTGCACATACATATTCAACAGTTATTTCCATAAACCTCTGTGGCCTAATGGATAAATATCGACCTACTAAGACAAATTGGAGTTCCACCAAAGGTAAATTATTATCATAAAAAACCGCTTAGAAATTTTTTTACTTATTAAAATCTCTAACGGAAATTATTTATTATTTCTATGTTATTAAACTATTTATAATAATATCATATTCACATCTTTGAAAAATCATCCTTATAATAAAAAAACATTTATGATAACAGCAAAATACTTGGCCTGGCTTCAGTTCTTTATCATCTAATCTCACAATTGTTTTCAACTATTGACAAACTTCCTAATTGCATCTACACTAATGTCGTGAGATTGATATTTTGGAATACCTCCCCAAAATTATTTACGTTCTTAGACATTTCCGTATTATTAATACATATCCGAGCTATGCGTAAATATAAAGTCAAGTGGAGGCAAATAATATATTTTTCTGTTCAATTAAAAAAGCACGACGCCTATAGCATTTTCCTTCTACGTGTTTAACAAAAGCGAAAAGTATGTTCTTTTAGAAACTACTAAACTGTTATCTAAGATATCAGTACAGGTATGTCTTATAAAATTATTTTAAAGCAGCCCCTGTGAGAAGGATAAAGTTAAAACATAAATCATCTTTTTATATCATCACCGGACATTTTACACTCGAGCCGACGCATCTGCGCATAAACTTACAACAAGCTCACTAAATACTTAATTCCCACGAGTTTTACAACGATCCCCAACATTCACAACTGAATACATTTTAACGCTGAACGTCTAAACTCTACTGAAACAAAGTTTTCGCTTCGAGATAGCATTTTACTTCGATCACTTTGGTATGGTAATGATCTTTGTCGTTTTGAAATTCCATTTTAGCTGTAATTTATCTCAGAAACTAGATCGCAAATATTGTATATGGGTTTGGCGTTGGTACCGATTTTTAGCTACGAATACGGACTTAATAATACCAAGTCTAATATCGCCTTGTTCGGCGAAGTTTTGTAAGATAAATTAACTTGAAAGCTCCTTTTATCCACCAACCGAATCTATTAAAAACATACATTAGAGGAAAAAACGATATCCGGGATTCCCCGAGTAATTAATGATGAGTGTCATGGAAATATATAATTACAATATCACAGCACCTACGACCGAAGAACAGTCATTTATCAGTCACATAAATGTGAGCTAACGAGCCCAGAGTCCTTCATTCGACTAGTAGGACTGCTAGGTAATTAGTTGTCTGGTAACGCTGAGGACTCGTGTCCAATGTGACAGTACTACAAGGTTATAAAAAAATTATAATTTTCGCTTACCGGATTAAGTAAGTAATTATATATTTATAACGGTAACATCTTTTTAAAGGACACTTGACAAGTGGTAAACTTTACAGTACAGTATTCTGCTTCTATTGGAAAACCGAAGCTAAAGTTGAAGCGCGGCAGCGCCGCGCTCTTATTAACGCGAAGAATGAGTTTTAATTTTAACTTTTCCGCTGATTCTCCTTTAGGAGTTCTTGTTTAACAAGATCCGCTGTTCTTTTGTAACACCAACTTTAGCTGTTACACAGCGAGCCATTTCCAACTTGTTTAATTTGAAAAGAATTGTCCCAGTGACTTATCGGTGCTTAACGTACATAGGGTAATTTGTTTTAACGTGACTCCTAGCGGTGAAAATTAATATCAAAAAACAAGTTAACTCGATAAATAAAAAAACCGATAGTCAATTTAAATATCGTCATAAGCATTCATAGCCCGTAGCCTTCTGTTGATCATAAAGTAAGTAGCTGTACGAAGATCTCCTATCTTCGTACTGGCTGGGTGTCGCTTGGCTGGGTTGTCAACGGTGAACATCCCCATCAAGTTCGTTGGGTTGCATGGCACTGCACTGCAACTGGGTACGGGTGCTTTGGTAAGTACCTGCACTAGGTACATGCTACAGCAACAAGTCTTCTCCCCGAAGTAAACAGTTGTCCACAGAGGCGTGAGCTATTATTTGGGTTAAAAAACACCCAGGTGGTCGACGTTCCGGGAGACAAAGGTAACACTTCTGTTGGGTTTATCATCTAGTAAGTACATAGTTGTTTGTAGCTAGAAATATGTATTTATATTATTTTGCACTGAACATCACATTAGTAAACCGTTTTTCCCTTTTTTTACCTTGGTAAACTTCAAAGTCGTTGCCGGCTTTTTCTCAGTTTATGGTCATCGTTACTACTGTAGATAGCAATAGACAGACAAAAAAAAAGTTTTCGTAAAACAAACTCGTCTTATATTTAACTAGATTATATGTCTTATAATTAAAAAGACATTACACAGAGGAGAGACTGATGCGTTTATATGAGCCGCACTCCAGTACAGAGCTTCTCTATCTGTGCCGGATCGCTAGGAATACGATTTATCGTGTGTACGAACCTCACTTCTCGTTCCTAATAAAGGCACCCGGTAATCTTTTGAAGGTACACACCCACCCATCCACCACACCAATACCCACTGAACATTAAAAGTCCATAAGATGTACCATAAACCCGTCTATTGCGACACATTAAACACGCCTTAGGCTGAAATGTAGAAACGAATATCATCAAAACGACCCTTGTAATATGTAAATAGCAACCAACAAACAATTTTACGCTCAACATTCGGTTAAATGTGTATTTACTTCGACAATGGCTTGTTGCTTTCCTATATTTTATTTTGTTGATGTCCATTCGAATCGGAATCACTTATTAAAGATCCATATTCAGATACCAAAACAGAGGATTAAATTTACTACGCATTCTCAGTCTTTATTATTAAATAGTCCGAAACGTTTGCATTAAAACTAGTTAAACATCACAAAGGAAAGGAAATTTATAAATAACTTTGCTAATTACATAATGCACTATTTACATTATTATTATAATACAGTGACGGTAATGGCGCAATTCTCTAGCTACCAAGCTACTCATGCAAATGCAAATGTTGTCCCTAGGCATGCAAACTTTACGGTAATCCATGCCGTGAAAGTGTAATCATAATTTTCAGTAGTAACCAATCTCCAATGATCGGTAAACGTCAAAAGTAACCACTGTTGTACTCTGTAGATCCTTTTTTGCAGAATCTAAATTTGAAATGATATTACAACCTTAGAAATTTTCTTGAATAACGAAGAGTGTAAAAAATAAGTAAGTTAGACTTAAGGAAATCTTTTTAAATATATATTTACACACGGTTTTTGCTAATAGGTAATGTTTCACAAGGACAAGTTTAGTTTAATTTGTAATTGATATGACACCTTCTACGTTATATAAATTTTTAGTTCTATCCCATGGGCATAACTGTCCTCAAATACCTTATTTGTAAAGACCTCGGAAAATATTACAAAAGAAACTAAAGACATAATATTAAAATACTAAAAGTACATAACCTAAAATAAAATATCGAAAAATTTAAACATAAATATAGAAAACTACATCAAACTAATATTACCTAGGTAATAGCTTTAGTTTACGTTGTAATTTCTTTTACATTTCGTCTCCAACACAAATTATTTTTTCATTGAGTTAAGAAAAACGCTACAATATTTCACGTTTGATTTTATGACGATATAGTTGAACCAACTAAACAAATAAAGAACTTGAGTATTCACGACTTCTAAGGGATTAAACTATGTACAGATTCCAACGACTTTTAACCAAAGGGCAAACCCTTTTTGCACCAAATGCGCCATTCTCTGATCGTCAGTCTGGCCAGTTAATCGATTATCTGTAAATAAAACAAGCGGCCGGGCTATAAACTATATTCGGATTGTTTCAGGTATTGTAGGTATCATGCAGATACTGAGATATTTATTTGAACAAAAGATATTACTAACATTTTAATATATTTTTTATATAAATAGACGACAAACGAGCAGACGACTCATCTAATGGTAAAAAGTCACCGTTGCCCATGGACATCATTAACACTAAACGTGTCGCTGATGCGTTGTCGGTTAATAAATAAGAAAAATAAAGAAAAAAATTAAGTGCTAGCTCTCGGAGCCCCAGCCGGAACACGGCGAATCGTTTGGCGTCTAATTCGAGTAGGAAAGCTAGCTAGGCAAGCATCACGGAAAGATAATAATAACAGTAAAAATATTAATATAATTATCACACGAAGCCCTACCACCAAACTGGCTGGCTTCTGGCGCCTCTTACGACACCCTGTTCAGCTAACGTGGGATTGGAGAAAGTATTCTACTAGGTCGGCCAAATATGGCACGAAATTAGACCCGTTAAACAAATACTGCGGGAAAGAGGCAGAGCAAGACGGAGTGTTTATTTAACACAATTTTTAACGCAATTAATTGTAATGTATTTCTATAAATAACGTCTCAATCTATTAAGATCCATGCAACTGCCACTGGCAAAATCTAGTATTAAAATAACCTAACTGGTAACAATTTCCTAAAACGGGTTTAATTTGAACAGGAACGTGCGCAATACAGAGAACACTATCCATAAACAGTGTTCCATATGACTTTTGTTCTTATGTATGCGACAGGAACATATTCACAGAATGAAACTTTAATAATATTATTGCATTTAGAAATTTAATTTAATTAAAATATTTCTATGCTAATGAATGAAAACATATCTACTGCATAAATATATTATTGGTGGGCACTGGACGATCGTTTTTTTCGGTAGATTATGTTGTTTGTAATTTTTTAATGACTTAGACTTACTTTGTAAATAGTGTTTCTAATAGGTGCTATAGATTATTACCCTCAGCATATTTATACACCGACACAAAATTCTCACTCTCTATTTATAATCTACACATATAATAAAATTCTAACTGATCGCTTTCTGTACACGAAGGATACATATATGAGAAAAACTAATATTAGGGATCTTTACTAACGCAATGGAACCCAAAAAAAATTGTATTAGAATTTTTATCTGTTTGTCTGTGCGTTTGTGCGCGCTAATATCAGAAACGGCTTAACCGATTTAGTTTTCGTTTTCACTAATGTATTGCAGTAAAGATCGCTTAGTATTTAAAGTTTATGTCATCTCAATCCGTTTATAAATAAAAAAGTTATTAAAGTTAAAGGTACTACT
Organism: Megathymus violae; assembly: GCA_003671415.1. NCBI lineage: Eukaryota > Metazoa > Arthropoda > Insecta > Lepidoptera > Hesperiidae > Megathymus > Megathymus violae. The sequence continues at coordinate 2,672,969 of PDGT01000036.1, forward strand.
TCTTAGCGTAAGGCGTAGTTTTGCCGATGCGAAGCGAGGGCAGTTTGCTAATATCAATTAAAATTATCTTATACTTTTTATCATAATTTACTTAAACTTCACACGAAACAGATACCGCGGCTGAAAGACTGCACACTATTAGACTTTCACCTTCTTTTATTTCTGAATCAGGAAACCTGTTTAACAAAAAAAAAACAAGTAATTAGGATCAAACTATTGAATTATCTGGTCGTGGTCACCACTCCCGGCAGGAAACCTCTCCCCGGGGGCATTGTGTTAAAACTGACTATTCACACCAACCTAATCATCTCGATGTCAAGCCAGTAGCAGCCCCAAGGTGATTATTACACAAAACAATAATATTGAATGTTACATTCTCCGATATTACAATTTATTTGTATAAATTATTTTTCATTAAAGCTTCCGGTAATAATATTACGAAAACCTTTTAACTTCAATTAGTATGTACAAAATGTAGCAATAGGATTTACTTAATGATGATGCGGTTTTTCCACCGTGTACTATTCGGCCGGGGGGAACCAACGTCGAAGTTAACAAAGTTTGGCTGGAAAGCAGTTCCCCCTTTTACCATTGATGTATCTTAAAAACCTTAATAATTAACCTAAATAATAAATAATATGTGCCTTTCAGTGAATCGTTGACGATTCGAGTTGCGCATTTACAGTAGTGTGGTTTCCTCTGTATTATCCCTATGTAGTTTCCTATATAAAAGTGAGAACAGCATACAGCATACTACCATATCTGAGCTTTGTAAAGTATAAGCAGGTGCTTTCCATTGAAAGTTCACGGCGACACTGCGAGATTGGGGTGAAACATTTGACAGTTGACACGTGACAGAAACGAATGACAGATGATCATATCAACTTTACGATCCGTTTTACGTGCTTAGGTACTACATCACGATCAAGACGTCTTAGCCTTAGTTTTTAAATGACATTGTTACTGTATATCACTCGAGATATACGCTCTCAAAATCCCAGAATAGAAAAGACTTTTACTAACTACCGACAAATCCGTAAAAGTATACTGCAAAGCAATCCCTGCCAGACTGTCAAGTTATATATTATTATTATTATTTATATCGGTTTTTCTTTTATTTTTGACTTGTAAATTTTATGGATACTACTTTTAAGCATTCACTAATCTGGTTTCAAACCAGATGGAAATTACGAGCTGCATTGCAACAATCCGATTATAAGTTGAAATAAATTCAAACATACAATACGTGAATATCACTGTCAGAATTCTTTTAAAACCGAAAGTTCAATAGAAATAATTATAAATAATATATTCCAACAATTTACTTATAAGCGCTTTAGTCTGGAAAAGGCTATAATATAATCAGTATTTTCAGCCAAGTAATAAAACTGCAATGGTTTGAACTAAAGTCAAACGTGATAGTCTAATAAGTTGTTACTAGATATTTTCGAAATAAGATAAAAATTGTAGATTGCCAATTATGAAATTTTTAAATATATTATTCCATGTGGTTTATGAAGCTTTAGGTAGGAGAATATAGTATTCGTGTTAGTAATTCGGAAGTTAAAAAAGTTTGAAATTTTTGTAAATTCATATAACATTAGCCTCATTTGTAACGTACAGAAAACTATTAAAATTCTAAATTAAAAAATTGTTTTGAAGTCCGCATTGGACATGATAATTTTTATTGTTACTTATGTCTTAAAATTAAATAATTGAATGACGCCTATTTTACAAATAACACATGACCTAGAAGAGGTCATTGCCTTAATCGAACTCTGCCTAATATTCAAGTTTAATTTTCCATCGCCAAATTAGAGGAGCGAGGTTGTCACCTCGTCAAATAAAAACAGTTCTTAAGGTTTATTTAGTTCTCTAGGCTTCCACCAGTCATTTACCCTTAGCAGTGGTGAATGAACTGTAATTTTCTTACGCGGAGCTCATAGCCCTTTGATCTTTGTCCTCTGTAAGTAATTGCCAACTGAACACTTAACACAAAATTAATCAGCATCAGTAATCAAGCTTCACAGAGCATATTAAGCCATCAGTCTCAATTGTTATTGTCCTTTCGGAAACCTTCGGACGGTATAAGAATTTTCAACACTGCGTTCCGTCTAGTTCAAGGTGTATTGTAATGATTGGACAGACATTTGTGATTCCACAACATTGTCAAACAATAATTCGACGTTTAAATTTTCACAGGTACTCACGATATGATTTTTGCAATAATTCGTCATATTATAAAACAGACAAGTTTATAATAATTTTTAAATCGTCATTGTACGATCGGACCATGATTACGGCTGTATGTCATCGTAAAAGTTGAAATAGTCTTACTGACTCGGTTGACTGCGCAATCGTGAAGAAAATCTTACGATAATCAAGTCAGAATGCAAATATCGAAATCATTTCACCAATATGTAATTAATACATATGAATGTTGATATGAAATGGAAGGAAGTTTAGTTTGTAAGAAGGTCGTTTTGTAAAACATTTGCATAAAATATTGCATAAACTGTACAGTAATATAGTATATATTACTGTAGCCGTAGCCTATTGGTAGTGACTGCCTCCCGAGCGACGAGTCCCGAGCTCAGTTCCCGGTCAGAGCAGACGTTTATGTGACATAAAAATAATTGTTCTCGGGTCATGAGTATCTGTGATATTTATGTATGTATCCGCAACATAGAGAATCCGAGTATGTGATCGTTTAAATTTATGGTACTTAATTATTGTTTATTAAAAACAGTGCATATATGTTTTATCTTTTATTCTAAAACCTTAAAAAAGAAATACAGAAGGCGGACTTAATGTCTGATGGCATTCTCTACTAGTTAACCCTGGGTGCTGTTGAGAAGATCTGGTATAAATAAACAATTAAATTTATAAAGATAAATGAAAATATGCACATATACACACAAAAATATATACAAAATAAAAACATTAAATAAATACAATACATATACATTTTACACGGACTAGTACTGCCAGAACATCATAACAATAAATAGACATATTTTTGAGAAAAAAAAAGGTAGATTTACTGGAGATTTTGTATTTGCCATGAAGCAAAATATTTAAACGGATAAAGTGGTGGGCCCCAGAATTTTAAGGCTTAATTAAGCAACATGTTATTTAAATGCTCACACACCACATTAGAATTCCCCGTGCTACGGTCGGCATACACATAGGCATACGAAACATCACAAATACCCATTGTCACAGATCTAATGTTTATTTTCCACATAAATGAATCGAATTTGAGGCCTCTCGTTCAACACGCAGTTTTCACTACCAACTGGGTTATGGATTTGTTGATTTTAATAAATCCTTATTACATTACAATGTAATAATAACTTAGTAATTATGCTCTTCTAACTATTTTTTCTAACTTGCTAAGTGTCGAAACGCCACAATCACAAATAAAAAAACTCAAAACAAGCCCGCTTTACAAAATTGACCTCGAGCGAGGTGTCTCGGCTGTTTCCGGAGGTTTCTCTTTTTATAAACGACACAGGCGGTAAGCTGTAAAAATTTCGAGTTCGAGGGTATGAGATTAATTTTGTAGTACCCCCGGCGTTGCTTTAATCCGAAATAAACGGCCAGGCGATTAATTATGAATTTAAAGAGAATAACATTGTAAGGTTTTTGTTTTTATAAGTTTTGAACAAACAGACCATTATAATACTTATAAAGGAGGGCGAAGGGGTATTTGGTGACTACAGAGTTTCGTTCGACTGGCCAATGGAAACACCTAACAAATCAATTGTACTAGACACGCGAGGTGACACACATTCCCAAATTACTAACAACGTTCTAGAAAGAACGATGGTAGTAACATTGAAACATAACGTGGAACATACTTGGAGTGTAATATTATAATATAATTATGTTGTTATTATAATGTTGTATCATAAAATAACTTTGTGGATATGACGTAAATTCAAGGGAAGATCGAACGCCGTACTTACACAAGAAATTTACACATATTCGAATTATTGTCATATACCAACAGTTGAGCCTTATCGTCGGAAGTGTGTTACTTAAGGTGGTATTGTATAATAACATGCGCCCTTAATTCCAATGCATCTGAGATCAAGAGTTCCTTTCTATAAGATTATCTTAATTCCATGTCAGTACAATCCTAGTAGAATCATGAGTATTATCGATAACTAAATTATATCCATAGCTGAACAGTATAACATATAAAATTTAAGTACACTTTAGAGTTTCCTTTGACCTTGGTAGATTACTTGATATTGATTTCTGATTTCTTCTTCATCACTTCACAAGAAGCAGTTTGAATTCTTTTTATTTATCAACTAGCAAACTGGCCTCGCTTCGCTTCGGAAAAGCTACGCCTTACGCTAAGAAGTAGTATCTATATTATTTTAATTGATTTATAACTTTTTTATTTATAGACGGATTGCAATGAAACAAAACTTTAAGTATTAAGTGATGCTTACTGGAATGCATTGGTAGAAACCAGAACAAAATCGGTTAAGCCTTTACTGAGATTAGCACGAATAAACGCACAGACAAATAGACAAAAATTCGAACAACTATTGGTTAAGGTTCTATCGCGTTAATAAAGACCCCTAATAATATTTTTTCTAATATATCGTTCATCTACAGAAAGCGATCAGTTACAATTTTATTATAAGTATATAGAATAGATATTATGTTTGACAATTTAATAGTATTTGAAAATTCATCATATGTTTCATAAGTCTGATTCTTACGTCGATATTACAATCTCTGTAATTGTAAAAAATATATTTTTATCACACCTAGGGACAGATTTCAATACTTAAGCTAATGTGTGCTCCAGATGAGTGAATATAAATATTTGGGAAAATATTTATAGTGTAATGTTATATAGATTTTATATTGTGTAAATTTACAAATTTAATAAAACAATTTATAATTTTTATTCTTATTTATTATTATTTAAGTGTTGGGACATATTACCTGTAAAATCATTTTCAGCTTATTTATTAAACTTATATTTTATTTAAATAAATATTTTACACATCAATAGTTCTATCATTTGTTATTTACGGAAAATTGACACAAATATTCAAGTCTCTTATTACTTACGATAAATAATTTGCTTCTTTGACAACTGATGGTGACTAGATATATTCAACCTAGTCCAATAAGTTACGTCAACGTGCCTATGAAATGTTATAAATTGCAAATAATATGCAAATAAAAATCAATTCAACATTCTAATGAATGTCTAAAACGAATCTATTTTTTCGCAGTAGGAGTTAATAGAGCACTAGCATACATTCATTTTCATCTTAACAATAGCTATTTTAAATAATTCATGAATACATATATTTACAACATTCATGGCTTTACGTAAATTACTATTTAAACTAAAATACAATCTATCGGTAGATCTTTTCATCGTGCGGTGGCAAGCTTATGAAATACGGGGCCGGAGGTGGGGGTGCTAAGTATCGCACTGATCCTGGACCTGATTGCACTTTATGTGGCAAGGTAGCAGTTGACAGTGATGCAGGGGGTAACGTGGCTGCGTATCCAGGCCATGCAGCACCCCAAAGAGGTGCGCCACCCGCTCCTGGACTATTCGTTAAAGGAGCTCCTCTGTACGAAGTAGTTGTCATTCTTAACCGAACAATACATATAGCAACAATAAGAATAGCAATAAATGCAACGACTCCACCAACTATTCCTATAATCAAATTATCGTCATTATTGGTAGATGCAACACCAATTACTGGCGCACCTTTAGGCTCTCCAGATACTTTGGATCGATCATGAGGTGGCGCAACTGACCAAATGATATCTGGTTCGGCTGAAGTACGGTGAATGAGACGAGGAGGGAGAGTAGTTGAAACACTACTTGACGAAGAAAATGTGGGTGTTGTTTTTCGTCTGGTATCACAGGAAAGTTCATCGTCACCAATTTCTACTAATAAAAATCCAGATAAATAATCGGGAGAATCACACCTAACGTCGTCTATGCCTACGTTTGGTAACCACCTACGCAAAGCTCGTGCATTACAGTCACAACGAATAGGATTAGTATCTAATCCAAACATCGATAAATCAGCACGACGGTCATCAAGTGCTACTAATAGTTGCGGCTGTAATGTACTCAAACGACTGCCAGCTACATCAATAGTTATACGAGATGATCTTGGTAATGGAAATAGTAAGGCTGGCGGTAAATTAGTAACTGATGTATTGCGGAATCTAACTGTAATAGCCGGCGCTTTTAACCCAGCAAGGACTCCAGAAGATACTGTTTTCAATCGAGAACCTCTAATACCCAGTTCTTCCAATCGTGGATGCAACGTTGAATGCAACTGATCTGGACCGATATTTGTATCCTTCACCTCAACATCTAATTTTTCCAGAGCCAGAAGATATTGCAAAGTTCCTTGTACATCGAAATAACCTAATCTTGGATAACCGAATGCTCGGAGTTCAACCAAATTTGTTAACGTTCTAAAAGCGTTTTTCTCTATTTTCGTACATTTTTCTAAACATCTCATATCAAGTACCCTAAGTGAGGAAATACCTTCGAAATTTCCATCTACAATCATATTGATCGGGTTGTTGGATATATTTAATTTTTGGAGATTTCGTAACTTAGGCCACGAAATAGAAAGTGAATCTGAAACATCACTTATTTGATTGTTTGATAAATCGAGTGAATCTAACAATGTAGTCCTTGTAAATGTTTTCTCCGATAACTTGGTAATATTATTATGAGATAAGTTTAGCCTGTGTAAGAAAGGTGTTTCTAACTGGCCCACAGATTTCATGCCTGTTCCGGCAAGGTTTAAATCCCGTACTGTTTTGGGCTCAGTCAATATGTTAATTAAGGTTTTCTCAGATAAAGGATTAAAAGATAGGTCTAATTTTTTAATATTCACCATGACACTATCCTCCGCTGGAATATCTATTATATCGTTATGAGATAAATCTACAGATGAAACGAAAAAGTATTGTTTTTGTAAAGATCTCAATGGTGCTTGTTCAAATAGATTATTGCTTAATACTATGGACTCTAACATATGCAGTCTAGTCCTGTCAAAAATGTTTTCAGGTAATTCAGAGAGTAAATTTCCTTCTAGATTTAAGAACTCTAGCCTTATAAGGCCCTCAAAAAGTCTATCACCTAAACGATCTATTTTATTGAAAGAAAGATCTAATTGTTGTATTTGTGTAGAATTATGGAAAGCCATTTCACTAACTCCTTCAATTTCGTTTCTTGCAAGTAAAATTGTTCTTAATTTAGGAAGTCGAGCAAAATCTAATTCGTCTACGTTTTTTAAAGCGTTCCCGGATAAATCAACTAATTCCAGGTATTGTAGAGTACTAATTAGTTCCGAAGGGAAGAAATTAAATTTATTGTTAGCAAGAATTATTTCACGCAAACGTGGATGTATTTTGAAAGAGGATGGGAATAAATAGCTTAATTGATTGTCTGAAATATCTATCACTTCTAAACTTGTTCCAGTATTAAAGTATTCGCCCTTAAAAGCATTTAACTGATTGCCTTTCAAAGATAAATATTGAATAGACATTACGTTAACAAAAGCGGGAGTCCTGATTGTGACGATATTGTTAAATGATAAATCTAAAAGCGTTAAATTGCGGAGGTTCTTAAAACTGTTCTCAGATATTTCCTGCAAGAAATTATTAGACAAATAAATCTTTTGTAAATTGGGATTTTTTGAGAATAGATTTACTGGCAGTGCTTTAAGTCCCATATGACTTAAGTCAATGGTCATTAAAGCTTGATTCTGATTAAATACATTTTGAGGTAGAATACTTATGTGTGCGTTGTGACTAATATTTAAATGAGATAAGCTTGGAATAGTTTGAAAAGCACTGACAGGTATTTCTGATAATTGATTATCAGAAATATCTAAGAACCAGAGATTGACAAACTTTAATTGTTGACCAGTAAATCCTAATATTCTATTTTGATTTAATGATAAAAATTCAAGAGTAGATTCTAAACCACTAAACACTTCGGCCGATATCGAATTCAACAAATTTCCTGACAAGTCCAAATGACGTAATAATTTAAAATGATCAAATGCCGCTGGTGGAAGTTCTCTAATAACATTTCTAGAAAGAACTAATGAATTGATTCTGTCTGAGACTGCTCTCAAGATATCACTAGACAGCGCCGTCACTCTGTTAAATCCTAAATGTACAGAAGTCAGGCTAGGTAAGCGAGACAGCGCAGTTGCAGGAATTAGAAGAATATTGTTGTCTCGCAGTAATAAAGTCTGCAAGCTGGTTAATCCGTCGAAGGCATCGTCTTCAACCTGAAATAAATGCAATAAAGTTATCAATAGATGACAACCTAAGAGTAAAATAAGTGATACTTTGTTATCAATTAATATGGTATTCAACAATCGAGAAATACGATTTGCATTTAAATTTTAAGTTCCTATATTATATATGCTATATAAATGCTCACAAGCTCATATGCTCGCATTAGGATTGTCTATTACTTGTATTCCACCCCCGAATGATCCTGGATGTAAAAAATCTTAGACGGCATGGACATACACAAATACCATAATTTTGAGAACCAAAACCAAACATGTCTGTCACATAGACGTCTACCCTGGCTCGGAACCCCGGACTCAGCCATGTCCCTACAAACTGTGCTACTGGTACTGCAATCATTCCATTGAATAAAACCATTTCAGCAAATATTTTAACTATGATATCAGTTACTTAATTAATGACATCGCATTTAGCCAATAGGTAAATTAACTCATTAATTTGAACATGTCATCGCCATCGATTTCATATTTTGAAATAAATTATTTAGGATTAATTTAAATCCTACCAAGTGCGTAAATTTACCTGCTGTTATTGTGACTATTTCGGAATAAGCGTTAAAATGATTTAAGTTGAATGGTTTTCTAAACTTACTGTGCGTAGAGAATTAACGCCGATGTCCAAATAATGCAGATCGCTCAATCCCACAAAAGTACCAGGCGTAAGCTTCACCAAGTTATTTCTACTGAGATCCAAGACGTGTAGTGTCACCAATGAGCTTAAGTGACTGTTATCAATAGTCTGGAACAAATTTATCTTATTTAATTGCCACCCGGACCAAGTAACATATGTTATCAAGAGAGCCGACTTGTTACATTTACAACGTGATAATTAATATTGAAAGACATAATTTAAACTTTTGTGGTGTGCCCAGTACGAGTATAGGATGATATGTACGAGCATATTGTTTCACGACAGAAATGTCAAGTTTTATGTATACTAAAGTAGCTGAATTTTAGCCAAGAATTACAAACTAACCAACGATTGAAGATAACGACATATACACCTACCGTGATCATATTGCTGGAAACATTTAAGTGCTTGAGACCGGAGAAAGATTTGAGCGCAACCGTTGGAAAATCTGCTATGAAATTTTCGGAAAGGTCCAACTTCTCTAAGTTTTCTATGCCCTGGAACACGTCGCTGTTGAACTTTGAGAGCCTGTTGCGTCCCAGGTCGAGGGTCTGTAAGGAACTCAAGCTGACGAAGGCACCTCCTTCGATCGTGGAAATCATATTGCCATGCAGGTCAATTTCTTCGAGGGTCTTTTGCGATATGAAAGTCGCCTGTCGTATGAGAGCTGAGAAAAATTTGATCTTATTAATCATAATTTGTATCACGTTACAATTACTCACAGCTACCTCATTCTTAGACTCGGAGCACTGCAATGTAATGGATCAAGCCTATTTACCAATAAGCACAAGTTAATATTTACAGAAGTCCTATTTGTGACCAACTTCAATATACCGTCATTATGTCGCTCTTATGTCTTTCAACGGGATGGCATAAAGTGCTTTTAAGATCAAGTCCACCTATGTACAAATATATATATTGATATATTTTATTTCGTTCAAAAACTTTAAATAAACTATGAATTTCGCTGGGGTTCTGTTCGAGGTCCATTAAACTAGGGTCGTAGTCTGCAATGACTTAAGACACACACATTGTGACTTCTTGCAGTATAACTGAACTACTTAAAAGAAAAAAAATTGGACGAAGATTTAAACAACATATTCCAGACGGCTAAAACCGTAATTCTTGTGACTAATGCACGGCAGCTGTTAAATGAAAGAAGCCTTTAAACTAAATTCTCTACAAACTTCAGAAGTTCACAGCAAGAATTTGGGGCGTTAGAGCCAGTCAAGAGTAGATTCCAACCTGTAAAAACTTTCTTACCTATTCTATTTTCTCTCAGTGACAGAACTTTTAATGACTGCGGCCCGTTGAGAGAGGAAGAGGGAACCGAGTTCATATTGTTACGGTCGAAACGTAGTACCTAGAACGAAAAAGGCTTTTTAAAAGTTTACCAAATGGAGGCTATGAAACGCTTTAATTCTATAGTAAATTATAGGCTGCGAGTTTTGAAAAAATGTTTCATAAAGTTTTTTGTGGATAGGTTGGTTTGGTTAAAGAACGTATTTGAGTATCAGAGAACAGTTGTTCAAGCTGGTTATTAAAATATTTTAAGCAGTGCAGCCAGTTTTGTTCAAAAACGAACAACTTTTTTACAACTTTGCCCCAGTTTAACTGATTTATTATACGTAACCTTTGTAAACTGAGGGAGTTATGTAACGTGCGAAAATGTTTAAAATTTGTAGTTTTACTTTTAAAAAATGTCTGTCTTTTGGAAATCAATTTTTGTTCTATAAATGACAAAGTAGAATAAAAATCTAAAGATTTAACTAAAAAAATAATAAAAACAAAATTTGATGACAGCACAAATCCAGATATATATAGTACCTAATATGTAAACTATATTTATTATAGTAATGTTATAAAGTACGCATTTGGTAAATTTATATGATGCATAGGGGAATCTCCGAAGTCACGACAATTATTTGACAAATACTTTTGCCATTTGAGAGGAACATCATTCGGAACATAATTGTTCAACCCAAACCCAACCCAAACGAAGTTGGGGTGGATCTCTAGCATTAAATAAAATTAAAACTATGGTAATTGATTACAATTTAAATTTTGTGAAGTAGAATATACATGTTAATAAGTTTTAACAAAGTATATACTATGATGAACTACATACATACAAGGATGAAAAGTGAAAAAATACACGGCTTCCAATCATTAGTCTTATGTTATTACTTAACACTCCGTTAGCATGCTTGCTGTTGTCACTTACAAAACATAAATTAGTCATATATTGGAGTGAACGACACGCAATCGATAAGTTCATTTGTAACCAAAAATGTAACCGAAATTCGGCTTCGGTATAACCTACAATTTAATAAATATCTTTACACTGTCTGAAATTCCAGTAACCACTTGAATTGATTGTTTTATTTAGTACACCTTGGTGAGTGTCTTACATATACAAAAAATAAAATTAATAATGACGAAGAATCAACTAAAAAAACTATCTGATCACTACACATTTATTTTTTCTGGATAATCTTAAAAAAAGAACACAATAAAATACTGGAAAAAGGAAAAAATCAATTGTTGTTGGATTACCATATCTTCTTGATATTGAGATCTTGAATTAAGGAACAGGATTCGGTACGCATGACATCGCTAAGAAAATATTTCGACATAATAAATCAGTACCTTGAGGACATCACATCCAATCAACAGCCCCTCTTCAACACCCCTGATATTGTTGCCACTTAAGTCGAGCTCCTCCAGCGCCGGTAGATTGTGCAGTTCCGCTGTCGAGAATATAGGGTTCAAGTTGTCACCGAGGAGATTGTCAGCCAAAGCAATCTTTGTGATATTGCCCCTGATACCAGCTAGTAATCTATCAGGTAGTCTCCGAAGACTGTTATGCGAAAAATCCAGTTCTTTAAGTGGAATACCATACGATGAGAATATCTGAAAAGAAATAATGTGCATATTAGTTAGTAAAATAACATTTAAATTAAATGCCAAATTAACAATCATTCAATTCCACCTCACCACTAGGATTGTCTGTATTTCGGGTGACATGTACGTTCAAAAATATGACTGGACAAACACCCAGACCCAAAAAAAAACAAATAATTATCTATCACATAAATGTCTGTCTTGTTCGTCAGAAACAGATGGCCACATGACGCTGGGACGTTACCGCGGGTAATGAACGTAGGTACACCAAAGGGTTAACCGATGCGGCGTCGGCTAAGCTAGAAAGATGGTTGCTAGCCTGACTTGTACAAACGTGTACCACCAAGCAAGAGTAAGTACAGTCGAAATTGAACAAAAAATAGAGTCCAGCAACAACAATTTCATTACGAAAAAAATCAATAAAATTCACAACATTTGAATTACAGCAATTCTTACAAACTTTCATTATCAATTCTCTTACATAGAATCGTATGTAAATAATAATAATTATTTTTATTGTACACCCCAGTATTAACTTGGTAAAAGTACAGTTTGAACAAAATTGTACACAATTACATATTAGTATACAAATTTTATCCCGAAGCTGGGTGTACCGAGTGAGAACACAGTAACAATCTTTAAATAGCAGATAGCTTTCATTTATGTAGCAAAATATTAGGTATAAGATAAGTAGGTAACTACATCGCACGTGTTATTTTATAATTTATGTAACATTCCCAGTTACCAGAAATATATCCAACCACATTTGTTACAGTCGTTATATAAGTCTTCGATACAAACGTTGCGCTCCAAAAACACATTATACGTTACTGATAAATATTGTATAAACATTTTGTCCGGAAAACATTCCTTTGAATAACATTTATTTATATGCGAATGAATATATACTTGTAGTTCTGCCTCAATACTCGCCATTTGTTTCCCAATATGAATGATAGTAGTGAGCTATTTAAATGGAAAATCGAATGCGCACACCTCGAATGACAATTTATACAAGCAACAATTCGCCAAGATTTGAATATAAATTATTCAAAACAAAACATATATTCCATAGTTTGAATATTTTGTTACTTTGTGCAGTGATTTTTAAATATAAAAATGTATCTTATACTTATTGTAGTGTTTTAGAGAACCTTCTAACAGTTTTTTATGTATTAATTATATTTTTAATCTACTTCATAAAAGGAGGATGTTCTATGTCTTATAGCCATAACTCCGTTGATTATAAACCGGTGTTGATGATTTTTAAGTCTGTATATGTATATGTATATGTATATGTATATGTATATGTATATGTATATGTATATGTATATGTATATGTATATGTATATGTATATGTATATGTATATGTCGTAGATGGTCCTTTATAAATATGACGAGGATCTGTTGATGGGATCTAAAGATAAAAACCGGAACTCCTCAACGGATTGGAGTAATTGAACTTGGATATACTACTGTTTTCAGTAACATTAACATTTCATTTTTAACTGTACTGTGTGCTTAGGAGATGCTTTTGCCGTTTCTTCTCCTTAATATTTATACACCACCACCATACAACACCACCTATACAACACCAGATATTTTTTATTTATTATTTATAAAAAAAAATGTATATGTACAAACAGAAAAGTGATGCACGATCGTGAAACAACAAATATTTATAATTTGGTTACATCTTCATGTCGCCTTCAAAAGGTTCAGCGTTCTTTTATGGGGCTTGGAGTTCGTTTTTACAATACGATTTCAAATTTGATACGTCAGTTCCCTATTGGAACTTTTAAGCTACGCGTTAAAGCACAACTTATGTGTAAAGTTTAACAGATAGTAATAATTGACCAGTGTTGCTGCGGTGACATTTTTCGTCTTCGACAAGACTTAATTGCAGTTACCTAAGCTTACCTAAGTTTTGAATTTGGTTTTATTTTATGCACATGGTACCTATCTAGTATATATGTGAGAATCAGCTGCGGATCTAGATGTTGATACCAGTATTCGTAAACCATTCGTAAAAATGTTAAGAAGTTGGACGAAGAAACACTGCACCTTTTAAAAGTGAGTCAACTCATCACGTATCCTGAGGTTCCAGTTTAAAAAAATCAGTGCTGACGATATAATAATAAGACATTTACTTTCCATTAGACATTAACTTAAAATTAAGAAATATTAACAAATTTGTACTGCAATACTGTGATAGATACTAATAAAAAATATTAAAATTATTCGGTTCACTATCTTTAACTTCTTATGTATTTTTAATTTATAATCAGGTAATTCAAAACAAGTGAACAATTATATTTGAGTCAAATATATATTTTTTCATCTCACTTGTAACTTTAACGCAAGTGAAGCCGCGCGCAAACGCTAGTGTTTGTTAAATGCCTAATTTAAAAAAATACAGATACTATTTACTTCGTCTGTGCAAAATTTCAAGTCCATGTCTGAAGAATCAAAAAAGTTATAGATTTTTGATCAGAAACAGGCCCATATATTCCATAGTGCGTCGCTTCGCTTTGGAAAATTCCACAGGAGTGAATCCATTACCCGGGATGACAAGAATTCTAGATTATATGATCATAATTATATAATTATTATGAATCATTATATTAGTTCCAAATAAGTATTTATCATAATATGTCAAGAATCCACCAAATTTATTCGATGGTTTTAGTGTTATACGTGTGCAGACTGACAAAAAGAAAACAAAAAATATGTTTAGGCTAATTTATTGATAACAAAGTCCTACATTAAAATGTCGAAACAAGTAACGACATTATTTACAGTCAACTCAGATCAATTATAATTTGTTTTTTTTTACATAAAATAATGCTTACATTAACATTACTTTTCTATAACATTAGCATTGTGTGCAATTTTAATATCGTTAAATTTAATTTGATTACAAAACGCTAAAAATATACCGTTACATAATCTTTTATGGCACATGCTAAAATTCTCAAATTACTTTAATCACTACATAGTATAAACGAGTGATAAATTTCATGAAACGCCTGAAAAACAACTAGTAGCAATTGTTTCAGCTGTAACATTTGTGAACACAAAATCATGTTTCAAGTTATTAGTAAAGTGTAAATAAAATTTGAAATTCTTTGAAATTAGGACTAAGCTATGGCAATTTAATATAAATTTGTTATTCGCCTTTGATGAAATACTACATTCAAGAAGGAAAAGCTTTTACCAAGTTCAGCCGGCTTTAGACTATATATCTTATATATAAAATATGAATTAAAACGGCTCATTATTCTTTGTAATGTAGCCTTGAATATAATATATATTTTAGAAAGAAAAGACAAATATGATGGAATTAATATACATCTTAAGCTGGAAATTATAAAAGATAGTAAAAAGACGTGCTCAGGGTACTTTGCATTTACTCATCGTGGTGTAAACATCCCCCGCACATTGTACCTACTTGTCATAATGCTCAAATGTCGAATCGGTTAATTCGAAAATTGATTAATAAAAAATAATAAAATCCTGACTAAAATCTAAAATTATTATCCTAAATTATATATCAATTTCGACTAACCGAGAAATATATTTAAAATATTACAATTTGCCCCCGCACACTTTACTTCGCAAACCGTTGTCGCCTTCATAGCAGTGAGCATAAGCGTGGATGTCCTATATAATGTATATGTGTATAAAATGTATTTTGTTTCCTGATGTATCCTGAAATACATTGTCATCTGAATACTTAAAAGTAAAGAAAAGTAGAAGTGTGAAGTCCTTGTTTGGTCGAACAACAAAAATAAAACTATTATATTAACTAAATGAAACATATTGCATAAAGGCAATCAAGCATTAAAATATTCAATCAAAATAAATGACATAAAGACGACGTTCCACACAACAACAACATATTTATTTCATAGCGTGAACCGCAAGATCGGAATGTAATTTTTATTTCTAGATGTATAAGTACATATTTATTAAAAAAATATGAAGAAAAAGGGTTTAGAGCACTTTGACATCTAAGACTACATCGTCACAAGTCAGGGGTTGTGGCCAAGCATTAAATCATAATATGTAAAAAAAAAAACATTGGTAGCTTATAATACATGAGAAAAATTATATTTACAAAAATATTATTTCAATACAAACGCGTGCTTCTGATATAAAATTTCTTCCAGCCGAATCATCGGGTATGCTTCACATATTTTACTTAAGGATACTTGAGAAAATCTATTATTAGTTTTTATTAATGTTTGTCTGTGCGTCTGTGCGCGCTCATCTTAGAATCGATTTCGTTATAGTTTCTACTAATCTATTCTAGTAAGCATCTCTTAATACTTAAAGTTTGTTTCATTCAATCCGTCATTAAATAAAAAAGTTATAAATTCATAGAACGAGATAAATCCAGTCCTAAACCAATCCAGGTGCTATCCTATTATAACAATATAATAGTAAACCAGCAAACAGAGGGTATTAGAGCATTGCAGATCGCGTGCATCATTTGCAGTAGAAATCAGCCACACGCCATACATTCCCTAATTAACCGCAGTGTGCGATTTCCGTGATCAGGACACGCCTTAATATACTTGGTGTAATACAGGCTAGATCGCGTAATATACTATGTTGATATTTTCCACTTTAAACCGAACTTTACTCCCGACAGATAAATTATTGTTTTCTTAATGACGATTTGTGACTTTGATTTAAAATTTGTATTGCAGAATAGAGCAATCAGAGCTACATATAGATTAAAGTCACGTGAAGATATAAGGGAAAAAATTTAAGAAATAGGTGTACTCTCCGTAGCCTGTCAATATAATTATAGTAATTTAGTATTTATTCGACAATATTTAAATATGTACAAACAGAAAAGTGATACACACAAACGTGAAACAAGTATTATGCATAAATTGATTACGTCTTCATATCGCCTTCAAAAAGTTCAGCGTTCTTTTATGGAGCTTGGAGTTTCTTTTTACAATAAAGTTTCGAAATTAATACGTGAGGTACCTATTAGAACTTTTAAGCGACGCATTAAAACACAGCTTTTAGGTGAGGGATATTATGGTATAGATGAATATACTACTGACAAGGACGCCTGGAAATAACAATGCCGAAACCAGAACCACGTGCGTTTAAACTTAATTTGTAATAACCATGTGTTGTTTTACGAGTAAAAGATGTGCTGAGGAGTTTCTTTCCCCATTTTTTTTTCCTAAATATTAAACCCCTTTTTTGAAACGGTAGTAGAAGCAATAAATTACGAGAATAAGTGTATTTAAAAAATATCTAAATGGAAGGATTTTGAACATTTGAACTTGACATTTTAACGGAATTTGGTGAGTTGCCTGTTGCACAGATCATATATATATATGTGTGTATATGTATGTGTGTATGTATGTTCTCTATTATAATTATAACCTGTCCTAACGTTGCGAATTATGGAACGAACTTAAAGTTATTGCTAATGGAAACCTAAACCGCAAACCTAAACCTTCGTCATAAATAACTATTTTTATTAAAATCTCACAATATCTTTGCAATAACTTTTGGAATTCAACCAAACAGAGACTGTTTTGTACAATGTATGATTAGACATTGATTACAGATTATCGATTACCACTAATAGGACTGTCCATTAGTTTGTTACATCCGTATCAGTAAAAACAATGTTAGTATTATGAAAAAGAGTGTAATGATCTTTCTATACCAGCTGACGCTGAACGGGCTTAAGATAATTAAAAAAAACTTTATGTCTAAGGCATTAGAGGCGAAAATCTTTTATGAGAGGTTGCTGGGCTCCCGACTCATAGCATCTTTAAGGTTCTCGTTCGGCATGCCACCCACCTCTTAAAAATAAATCATAAGTGATATATACACCTTTTAGGTACTTAGGTTGCGAAATCTGAAAGCCAATTAACAAGGATTCGGCGTATTCTTTTTAAGCGCATATTAACTGTAATATTCCTGGATTAGTGATTATTTTAGGATATTAATTAAAAAGCGTATTTATCCCGTTAGCAGATAATAATAGAATGATATGTCCATCATGACATTCCTCTTAAGCACTTCTTCTAAGTGGTCATATACTACATTAACACATCGATATACACCATATTGTTACAGATATTCATGGGCAGCCATGGCCAATTCTAACCACGTGATAGGACACGCCACTCAATCATGACAGTCAATCAATAAAAAAAGTAATTAGTCATATAAAAACTGATTAACCTGAGGGGGCAACGACTGCTGACCGGCCCATCGTTGGCTGAAAGATACGATGGGAGCGCCATACGGAAGCGGTGGGAAGTCTCCCGAAAAGACAATCCGGTCACAATTCATCAGAATCCTCAGCTGAAGGGCTCTGTCGACTTGGACTCTGCAGCGGCAAGGGTACCGCAGGTCGTCGTTCAGCTCTGAACACGGCACCCATGATTGCTGACAGCTGGCATACGTGATGAACAGTAGCACAAGAATCCGCATTATATCCTGAAAATAAAAAAATAATGATATTCGTGAGAATTAATTTTCTAAGTTTCATTATATACTTATAATAATAATAATAAAGTCATTTTAGGTCATTCAAGGTACGATTCTATTACGTCTACTGAAGAGGATCTAAGACGGCTAGCAAATAATTATACGTACATACTTAAAATGTTTTAAGGCGATCTTATATAGATCATAGACATAATTAAATCTATACTAATAATAAAATTCTAACTGATCGCTTTCTGTACTTGAACGATATATGAGAATAAACATTATATTGGGAGTTTCTTAGCGCAATAGAACCCAAAACAATAGTTGTTAGAATTTTTATCTGTTTGTCTGTTTTATCTGCGCGTTTGTTCCCGCTGATCCCAAAAACGGCTTAACCAAATTCGTTCTGGTTTCCACTAATGTACTGCACTAAGTGTCACTTAAAATGTAAAGTTTGTTCCATTGTAATCCGTCCATAAATAAAAAAGTTATGTTTAATTTATATATTTCTAATTCACAGAACGAGAAAAACCCAGAAAAATGCAGATGCTATTTTTAAGCGTAAGGTAGTTTTTCCGAAAGGAAGCGAGGGCATTTGCTAGTAAAAACTAAATATACATAATAATAAAAAAATACGTTTAAGTTCGATTATGTATGTATTAAACTTTCTCAGTATTCAATTCTTTTTTGAATCAAAAATATATTACTGCATAACTTTAAAAAATGTTATGCAAAGAGAGAAAGAAAAACATATTTCTTATGTCTTAAGATAACAGAATAACTGATACAGGATTGACTGCAATAGATAGTTACAATCAAGACGGAAAAGGTTCGCACAAGCATTGGCGCAGGGGAACTGCACCTGTGCATTCCGGGGATATTCCAGTGCCACCTGTGCTACCGAGTAGTTCATACAAGCGGTATTCAATATAATAAATAAGTGCTTACTAAAGTTTCATATACACATGAGTTAACATGATAAACATTTGGGCAATGTATTTATTTTAACAAAGACAATAAAACACTTTGCCCTTTTGATACACAATATCTACTATCAATAAATATCATAAACATAATATATTAACGTAATATATTAACGTTATGGTAAATACAGGCTGTGGATCTAAATTTTTCACCTTACCAAAAGAACAGAACCTTACGGTGAGTTACATTATTACTAGGTTATTTATTGTAACAGAAAAGATTGGCTTAGGTGAGATTCGATCCGGCACCCTACTACGGTTGCAAAGTTACTTTAACCACTACACCAATAGTCTGTCTCTGTAGCCCGGGACCAGAATAGGGCTACGGTATCCTCCGCCTGTCGTAAGAGGCAACTAAAAGGGGGCTTCCGGGGTCGTGGGCGACTAGGGTGGGAGCCCGAAACGTCCAGCCAACGATTCCGGGAAGGACGTCCGTATGCGTGGCTGCATACCGGCGTAACACCAGGAAGCAAGGGGTGTATTTCGTCACCCCGAGCAGAGCCCGGCGAAGCACACGCTCATAGGACTCCGGTTGTGTTCCGTTGGAGATCCCGGAGTCCTATCAAAGCGCTGAGGAAGGCCACCGGGGGCGTTTTAGTGCGGTAAAAATCCCACATACCCCGGCGTCGCTCCCACGGCACCGGGTACCTTTTGAAGGTTTCCCCCTCGTCAACAAAAAAAAGGTTCTTTATTGTGTTTCTGTTTGTATGTGTGTGTGAGAGAGAAAGAGAGTTTGTATGCGTGATAATTGTCCCACAATTGTCCCATGACTGAGCTCGGGTCTTCTGTCACAATGAGAACAGTTATAGACTATATAACTATCCTTTGACTGTACAAGTGGTATTTGCCTTAAATGTATTAACTTTCTTGTTACGAATAGGTTAAATAAACTTGTACTAAAAGAATATAGTGACCATTGGTGTGTTTTAATTTATGTTGATAATAAAACTGTTATGCGACTGAGTTTGTTGTGTAGATATATATGAATGTTTTTAATGTAGGTACAGTTTTGTCGATGTATTATTAGGTACATCGCCTGAAGGCAACATAATAGATTCAAATTATACCTGACATACTTTTAACTTATATTATTGGTCAATATCTAAGACACTTTATCTCAGAAAATGTATCTAGTCCCCATGGCATTAAAAATAAAAGCTAGTACGGCCATTTTGACAAGAGGGTAGTAAACAAACATTTTCGTTTCTGCAGTTAGCGCAATAAGTTGATTTGTTCTTGCTTCTTCTTACTGTTTGTTAGCACTAAGAAAACCTATGCCAAAAAAATTAAAAGAGGGGAAACATGAAATTTATAAATTCCTAATAGAATTGACAATCATTTTAACAAAACGAATAAATCCACTATTCGCCACTTTATGATATTAAAGAGGTCCTCGGGTACCAGTTACGAGACGGCAGCGCTTTAAATTTGTAATTACTTTTAACTTTTTGGCTGCGGGCCATTGAATGGAACCTACAGTAAGTTTTAGGTACTTTAATTACATCCCACAGCCTCAATACCCTGCGGCTATGAAATAAAGGCTATTAGAAAACAATTTTATTGCATGTTTCAAGTGTATCGGTTTGTATTAAGACATCACGAAACAAACATTGGAAATTCTTTATAGTTACAGTTTGGAAAAATAGGAAATGAAACCAAGCCATTCACCTTATTCAAATTTAAGTCCATTTTTTGGTTAATATATTTATTATTAGTTTAGTTAAATTATAATGCAGTGCCAGTGCAAGGTAGGATGGATGGTCTCAGTCTTCGCGGACTACCATTAAACATGAAAGCAGTATGTAACGAACGATCAACAGACATAAATGGAGCCACTATCCATTAATTTGCTTAATAAATGAAAGAGCATTTATAAGTAATATAATTAATGGCTTTATCTTTTCATTATTGAGGAGGGATGAGCTTGGTTGAATGTTTTTGTCGTTGGTTTGTAAAAGTTATCATTAATATTGTAAGTAAACAAGACGTACGCATCGAATAAAATACACATAAATACCCATACATAAATACACATAAATAACCATCCATGCGGAGAGAGACAGGGACACCAGACATAATACCATCCATACACATTACCATTGTATGGCGCGTCGGTAATAGAGCTCCTTTTTTAATTAATACGCTTTTATAAGCTCGGGTTGTATCTATGTATGTATGTATGTAACGGAATCTTTGAGCTTAATTTTCACTGGTTTCTAAAAGTCTGATCAACTTGAAACTTTGTACACATATCAAGGGCCGATGACAATGCAATAATTTGATAACAGTTTCCCATTATCCTTATTAGGATGGCCAAGATTCATAAATTCTTTTTTAGATCCTCTGTAGGAGAGTGAGAAAGATAGAGTTAGCGCGCGATCTGCGCATGCCTGCACTTCCAGTCAGAGTTACTCTTACTGATTTCTGGAGTCTACGACTTACTCTTTCGAACTTGCTCGGGGACGCGGTATTGCTCAACGGGGACCAAAATGTCTTTAGGATAGTTGCATTCTAACCTTGTTTATTCCTTACACATGCGTGGGTACTAATAAGTCTCATAAACGCAAGTTACTCTATTTAATATTCATATAAGATGTTATATAATAACCGTGATTTATAAAAGTTTCTTATTAATTACAATAAAATAATCAGAACATAAATTTTGAAATTATTTTACAGAACAAAATTCGACAAGTAAATAAGATATTTATCGTGATCAAAATCTTTTAATTAATAATTTTATTGATAAAAGTACAATCAACAAAAAGGAATTAAATTAAATAATAGTTTAAAATAAATAATAGTTTAAAAAAACTAAAAAAACACGCTTTTATTGCTAATTGAACTAAAAACTGGAAAATAAATAATAGTTTAAAAAAACTAAAAAAAACACGCTTTTATTGCTAATTGAACTAAAAAGTAGAAAATAATTTTTAATCACAAAGAGTCTTTATTACAGTAGTAGAAGGTCGGACAATCAATCATAATTAATTACCTCAAATAAACATTATAATAAAATTTAAGTTATTAACAAAATAATTCAAATCAAAGTAAAAAGCGTGTAAGCGTGTGCGTAGTTTTTTAGTTTTTTTAAACTATTATTTTTGTACAATATTTTAGTACTTACGAATTACTTTATTTTAATATATTTCAATTTATTTCCTCAAATCAGTGTTGGTTATTATGAAACATAGTTTATAAGAATTGATTGCCATTTGTGTTAACTTTATTTTCATAAACATTATTATTGATCGTTATTTTCTTTCCTGAGCTATAATTAGTTTGTTATTATTTAATTGTAACAATTTAATTGCATTAAACAGTAGAGTATTATTGAAATTTAAATATAGCTATAATATTTTATATTTATATAATACTTTTAATTTGTATTTATATCTGTCACTTCCGTTTGGAAACGAGGACACGCTGTCGTTTTTCTAACTGAATGTTTTCAATTAATTTCTATTACAACCATCGCTTTCAAAAGACGTGCCTAGTCTCAAGTGAAATTAGTAATCATCCATTATGTTCTTCCACGATGGATTCTCACGACCACGCGCCTGTATGTCCATGTAACACAATTTTGATAGAAGTCTCTGTTCCTTAAATAACTTCAATTACTTCACAACTTAATATTTGAAGAACACAGAGAACCGCAGTTACAGTTTTAGTGTTGTATCTTAAAACTAACTTATGCCTTTTTTGTATTTCACTTAACGACGAATGACACATTAATTTAGTTTTTTTCCAATAACGTAAAAAGTTACAAATATTTACGACAATCTTTGCCAGTTTTGTCATTTTTCGTAAGGTCTCAATAACAATATAAATAAAGTGAAAGCTACAAGATAAACATCGTAAACAAATCGATATGCAATTTACGACGAGCCTTTATTTTATGTTCCGCTTTCGATAACATCATTGTCAACCTTGGAGCTTTATTCAAAATTGTCCATTGATGTTATTTTTCATTAGAAGGAGGAAAATAAACATCATTTATTGCAAACACACTTACATGTAACTAAGTTACGACGGATGCTATAAAACACATAAGACATAATACGATAGATTATATTATATATTTGTTTTTTTACGGATGATAAGTTAATGCTTGACAACAATCCCACCTGATGATAAGTGGTGTCGAAATCTGAGATGTTGAACGCATTAACTTATAAAAGCCTATTCACTCTCCTCGTGAAGATTTTTCTTATTATTGTGTTCGAATGGTAACAGCCAGTAAATAAACATATGCGTGACATGAACGTAAATTTTCAGTCGATTCAGGTGCTACAGACCTGAAGACACGTTCCAAAGCAACCAACATTTCAACCAAAATGAGTAAAAAACATAAATCTGAAGCAAGGTGGTAATCAGGCAGGTGAACAAATGCAGTTGGTATAATTCTCGGTACTATAGAGCTCATTAAATGCAGAGTAAGTACCTTTCGCTATCCGTGTTTAGCAAGATATACCACGAATATGGGAAGCTTGAATAAGAGGGTGGAAAAAGACATAAATATCACACGTAAAAAACTTTACATAATACAGAATGCTCTAAACAGTGTCATGTTTCCGTAAGAATAGTGTTGAGAACAGATTACTAATGAGGCCGTCCATCTTAAACTTGAAGTGAAGCTCCAGTTTAGTAGTAGTCACATAAGGGTAGTTGTTTTAAATGGTCGTTTGTATTCCATAGTTAAAAAACCATTGGTATCGGATTTATCCACCTCATCTCCAACTTCAACACGGCTCTTTAAACACTAAATAATGTTAAAGTGCTCGTAAACTGATGCCTTATATTAATCCTAAATAATCCAGAAACGGAGATAAATAACGATAGAGCAGGAGGCAGTGAATATATTTGGAATAATAGAAAAATTCTATGGGTGCTTCCATACTTTGAAGGGCATGTAAAACTTTCGGTCCGGATCCTATTGATAGATAGCAATCATTTTTCAATATCATAAACAGTCCGCAGGGCAATCCGTGACGTGCGCTCCATAACTGGATTGCAAGGAGTGACTCTTGTCTCACAAGAGGTCATTATTGAGTTGAAACCAAAACTAGTTTTAAATTTTTCTCGTTGGTATCCAGAGCTGTCCCTTTTGTATAACTCCATGGCGTTACGGTTGAGTTACGCAAATAAGCTGCGGTTTGTGATAAAAACGCATTGCCATCACAGAGATTATCATCACTCCTGAACTGTCCCATTGTTGGGCACAGGTTTCCTCTCACAACATTAGGCATAAAGGTCACGTATATAGTATAAAGTCCACCACGCAGGCCACGTGTGGATTAGCTGATTTCAACACCTTTGAGACAAAAACATTATAGAAAACTCTGATATACTACACAGAATTCCTCACGATTATTTCTTTCACTGAAGGAAGTGACGAATAATTTATAATAACCACCCAGCTTTGAAAGTTTATACAAACGGGCACAATTTTAACCTTATCCCTGCGCGAAACACCAACGTCCTAACCATTTAGTGATCACAGTTCTATGTGTTATGTATTTTAAAATTCAAAATCGGCCATTTAAATAACTACCGTACCATAGTAATCTACCAACTGTCAATATTCATCCTTCACAAAAAAAACTTATTGGGAGTTCCTTGTCACCTCTTCTTCCGGGACCACTGACGGTAGGGATTTCTTGACGCGAAGCCTTAGTTTAACTTTCGAAAAGTGTTTGTAAAAAGCAATTTCGAATAAAAATTATTTCATTTTCAATTCCATCAATCTTACCGAGGGATCTTAAATTATATTCTCGACCACGAGCAGACATTCTATAACATATAAATTAATTATCGGACCTGTTTGTATTTCATGATTATTTTTGTTTATGTGACACAATATAGTACAATAAGTTCAATGGAAGATCGTTTATCAAAACTTATTTACTAACATTGTAATAAGTCTATGATATTTTTCCATAAAAATACACGCAATACATTAAGATACTAGAAGACTCAGTATTCTAGATCCAAAATAAAACTCCGACTTTAAGTTATTATATAAAGTGCTTTTAGCTTTGTTTAATCGTTTTCGACAAAGAAATGCAAATAACGTACAAATAAAAGTTTAATTTTACAAAATATTATGAATACTTATCTAAAGAGCATAGCTTAATAGTTTCAAATTTAAATTGATTCAAATTCTTCGCACTCTCAACGTTTGAAGTGTTTTAATTGTTTCTTGAGTTTTAAAGAAAAAAATCGGGAGGAAACCAACATACCTGAAAGTTCACCATAATGCCGCTATTTGACAATTTATTTTTTGTACCGAAAGTTAATAGATATTTCTAGACAGGGATCTAATTAATGTAATTTTTTTCTAGTCATGACGAAATCCAAAATTTTTAAGTTTACGGTTACATAAATTATCGATTTGACATATACCTACGAGTACGCCGTAGACATACGTTATGAAGTTTTCAGATTTTG
Organism: Megathymus violae; assembly: GCA_003671415.1. Taxonomy (NCBI): domain Eukaryota; kingdom Metazoa; phylum Arthropoda; class Insecta; order Lepidoptera; family Hesperiidae; genus Megathymus; species Megathymus violae. Next base: position 2,698,765 of record PDGT01000036.1, read on the forward strand.
TCAAAGCTAATAAACTGTTCATTGTATATAGAACCGGGTTATATAGAATAATTCTTCATGTACAATCAATTAAAATGTTATTATATGTACACGTTGTCATATCAATCTTAACCATTACGTCTTCAATTATATTAATATAGGTAAATATAAAAAGATACAAAATGTCCACGAACATTCGTATTACTCTATCAGAAACAACTAACAAATATCGCAGAGTGAATTTCAAATAAATCGGGATTTATGTTCAAAGTTTCCCATTCGAACTGGAATTTGTACACGACTCCCATCATCGACTTCACATCGATAACTCTTTGCCAACAAAGTTTAAGCAAACCCCTTTCGACATTTTCAACTTAAAGATAGTTTTCATCTAATTTTTTCATGAAACGATTTGATAAAAATCGTATTAGAATGAGTAGAGAAAATGTATTTAATGAGTTCTGTGAATTAAATTAATAATAATATTTTGGTACCGTTTTTTTTCCTAAGCATTATATTATCTCAACGCCGGAATTATAATGACCCTTGTCGGTGCTTAGTGGACTACGAATCACGGGATGCGAGGCAAGTTTAGTCGCGATTTGCTCGTTACTAAAATTTACTCTCTGCTACGGAATAGACTAACATTAAATAACATCTGTTTCCTATAATTTTGCTCTAATAAATTTGTTACTTGAGACGTGAATTCGATTAGGTAATCGTACGTTTAGCAAATATCAATAAGTGGTCACAACATTTATTTTATTATATTACAAATGATCACTATACGAAATGTGAAGTGTGAAATATTTATGTGTATATGGATGCATCAAAAGCTTTATCGGGTTAGTTTTAGGAGTTGTATAAATTAGAAAAACATTAAATTCTTTGAATCCTTAAAAAATATTCAAAACTACACTTATTAACGTGGTAATATGTGTTAATTATTCCTTGATAAGGATAAGAAACTGTTGCAGAAACTCTATTAACACAAACCATCCATTTTCCAGGATAAAAACAGATAAATGTTCCTTCTCTGGTCTTACATATTATTGTATTATGTTTATGATATAATATGATAACACAAAACAGGGCTCCGAGCGCAGCATTGTAATTTCTTATAATAATTATTGTCCATATGATGATAACGTCATTCTTGCTTTTAACTAATTACTGTCACTATTATACGAGTAATAGTATTAAAATCTTTACAAATTAAACTTTATCTTCATTTGTTATACATAATTTAAAAGATATCCTGGAGAGTTTCTTTCTCCTCTATGATAGACACTTTTTTAAAAGGAAGTAGAAGCCTGAAAATATACTACATAAATTGACAAAATAACTAAATTATTAAATGAGTTTTGAATTTGAATAACGTTCGAACAGTCGGGAAACAACCGAAGATTTATGCGTAAAGTTAAAAACATCTAGCGCGTCGGCTCTGGAACTGAAACTATGAGAATGCCATAACGGGAGGCGATCCCTGACTTAACTCGCGTTTCATAGCTTTTTTCATTCCTAACTGCGGAGTACAAAATTCTGAATAGTAATAGGGATACAATAGCTATGATATTCCAAGGCGAATAAAAGTTTTGCGTCGATATTCGCTTTCTTAAAATGCTTCGTTTACTGAGCTTAGACTGCACCTATTACTGTAACTCAATTTAGTTCATTTGAATCTCCTTCCAGGCGTGAAATCTTATAAACAATTACATGGAAATTGGGAATTGGTGTTAAAACAATTACACTGGCTTAAGCTGTTATTCATCAGATCATAGCACATAGAAGAAAAAATTTAAGGCAAACAATTTCATTTTTCTCAAAAGTTTTAACAATCATATTTATAATTAACTAGCTGTACCCTACGCGCGTTGCTACGCCACCAACTAAAATAAACAGTGGCGCCATCTTTAAAAAATTGGTCGTACCAACTCAGAAACCTTCGTGGGCTCGTGCACAAGAATTTTGCTAAGGATCATCACATGATGAAATGTATAGTTTACAATTCTACAAATGACATACAGACAAACATTCAATTTTATATATATATATATAAATTTGCAAAAGTCGAAAATTAATTACCGATGTGTTATGTGGTTACATACATAGCTATGTTAAAAGTATGAGTCTCCGTTCGGGATATTTTTCAAAGCTCTCACATTCGAGATTCTTGACCCTTGGGACCCCGGCGCTTATTATATTTTCAGAGAGGGAAAAAAAAACTGTAAGACATGCGACTTACTCAACTCGTGTCATCATCTAGCTCAGCGCTTATAACATCTTGAGTACCTACTGCACCACAAGAGCATACTTACATTATATCATTCGTTCGTTTTCTTAGAGATACTATATAGATAGAGATATATACTTTATACCTAAGAAAATTTTTAGTAATATTTTTTTATTAAGCATGAAATATTCTTACAGTAATTTTTAAATATCAGTAACTAAAACTGTTTCATTATTCTCTATATTGCCGAACATTCAATATTGAATTACAACTATCGCCGATTTATCCAAACGAACTGAAATTTAGTAACGATGACGTAGTCGGTCCACTTACAGATCCATTCTGACCAACGTACTACGTTTGATGCACGAATATCATTTAAATAAAATAGTATTTACTAAAAGTGTTTTGGAATAAATAAATAAATAAATAGCACAAATTTAGAATAGAATAGAATAGAACGAAATATACAATAATTCGACAATAGTATACACATAATTTCTCTTCAACTCCGTAATGTGGCGTGATGCTTTGGTACTGCTTTTAATACTTAACAAAAAAAAAAGCTCTGTTCGTAGAGTTCGACGTTACATGTAGATGAATAAAGATAACGATGAAGTGTTGCATGTCGTCAACAATCCATACATGCATGCACGTTTTAATCCCTCCGTTATATTAAATACATGGCAACCCATTTCCGTCATACACCGGTCTCATGTTTCTGTCCGAATAGGATAAGATTAGACGATAAGCCACATGTTGACAAAGTGCAGCTTGACAGGTTTATACCTTTGAGAATATACCTAATGGAGAACTCACACATATGCAAGTTTGTTCAAGCGGGAATTTATTTACCGAAAAAAAGGAATAATAAATTTGTTACATGGAAAAATCTAAAATTAAATGACTAAACAAATAAAATAGAAACAAACAAAAAATTACAATAACAAAAATAAACAAATAAAACGGTGAACTATCAAACGATGTTTTTACAGAAACTGATTTAAATAATAGAAAAGCGAAAACTAATATAATATAAAATTATTATCAAGCTGTTTCTACTGTATCAAAGATAAGAAAAAATGTCTGTGGTGTACAACTATTAACGCAAATCATGATCAAGATTCCATTGACCGACCGAACCTCGCAACAAAGCCATCATTATGTTACATACAGTCGATGTCGGATGAATAAAAATTGAATTTTAGTTTAAACAAAACGAGATCTCAAGTTTACTTTCCTAGAGAATCTAGATTTGGGACATATGTAATTAAAAAATTTAAAAAAATGTTAGTATGATTCTTGTATACCCGCGTCATTTTTAGGTAGCTGGATGTCTTTTTTTGTGCTTCAAGCATAAACCAGGTGAAACATTGAACTGAACTGAACGAAAATGAAACTCGACAATCTTGGATCAGTTCGGAAGAGAGAACAACTCGGAGGCATAAAATAAAAGTGTTTGTGTAAAATAAACTGCTCGAGCGATCCAAATACGAAGAAATACAACGGTTATTTAGAAAACATATTTTAATTTTTGGCTATCGCATAACCTAATAATAATAACATTATGCATGTCTACCCTCATCATAAATACTATCTGAACGTGCCCTATCCACAATATTGAATTATTATTATTATTAGTTATTCGCCACCAACATCGGGGAACGCTGGGCCGCAGCCAAATTGCATCATTAGATAATATCGATAAACTCTCGGGGAGTAACTTGGAACGTCTTTTGTACATAACAATCTAGGTGAATAACGTACATATGTAATGTTTGGCGACCCTGTAGCCCTGTTGGTAGTTACCCGGCCTGCCGAGCGAGTCCCGGATCGATCCCGGCCGGGACAGACATGTCCGTGACAGATAAATGTTTGTTCTCGGGTCGTAGATGTTTGTTATATCATAGCCACCCGCAACACGTGCATCTTAGTGCAACGTTGTGATTGTATATTTTATTTAAGCATTCTATTTAAATATGACGAGAAGATGTATAGTGTATGTCGGCGCGTAGATGCGAGATTCCATCGTCGGAGCACAAAAGCAATAGAACATAATAAATTTCATTTTATCACAGCACAACACAATTCCATTTTTATTCACTAGAGACGTCCTTTCAAAGTGAAGGTTGCAAACATAATGAATCGACAGCTTTCGTTTCAAAACGGAAGTAATGAATATAAATCAAAATTAAAATTATAATTAATGTATTTATTTGTTAAGAAATATTCTAATTCGTTACAATTAAATAACCAAACTAAAAGTAATTCAAGAGTACACACGTTCTTCACAAGATGGCGCTTAGTTCCCGGCCCATGGTATGTACGTAGGTTAATTACTTCTTAAAGCGAACTATAAATAACGAAACAGTAACGTAGAAGCATCTACCATTTTGCTCTACATGGATATCTGCTTACATCATATGTAGCATTACTCTATAGTTTATGAACTTACTGTGGTCCATCACTGTTGAATTCAGAAGAAAAGCCAACATATTATATTAGAGTTTACGTCATTGCGACAGAGTTATCACAAGATACAAAATAATATTACAAAAAAAAATTAAAAAACATGTGTGTGTACTTATGTAAGCACGTAAGAAGTTATACTTCTTTGTCGCAATGAAACAAAAATAACTACAATAATTTTATCCCGCGTGCCAGCACTCTACGCTTGGAGGAAAAACCATAAAATAATGAAATAAAGATATTAAATACAAGATACAAAGGTGTTAGTAAGAGCAGTATACCTTAAAGAAACATAATTTAATTGAAAATATGTTTATTTTTAAATTCTTAATCTATTTTAACACAATTAAATTGTAAATTTTAATAAACATTCAGCATTCTATGGACTCATACAGACAAATGTATTTAACTAATTAAATTTCTATACATTTGTATACAGAATCAATTTATATACGAAAAATAATTAAAAGAAACTGTTAATTAAATTATAATGGATTTATATTAATAATTTATAATATAAAAAAGAACATTTTTATCATTAGTATTTACAATACATTATCAATAAATATGATATATAACATGTATAAGTGAAAAACACAGAGACACACATATATAATACAATACACTTTATTGTACACCAAAAGAAATACATATTTGGATAGAACAGAAAACACGGTGTAAACAATAGGCGATCTTATCGCTAAGAGCGATCTGTTCCAGGCAACCTAATATAACTCTATACAAAAAAAATTTATTCGCATTGATATGAAAAACGCGTTTTGATTCAAAAATAGTTGAATATTGGCTTTAATCAGATCTCACGCGCACAAAACGACAAAGTGAATGTCAACGCCAAATCATTCCCGGACCGGGAATCGAACCCGGGCCTCCTGGCTGAAAGCCAGGTATCCTAGCCACTTGACCATACGGGAGACGCTAGTGCTGCTAAAATTATTCTTCATACTGAACGAATTCAATCATCTTGTATCTATTTTGTAATTTTTAATAATCTCATATTATAAAACATATATTTATTTATAATAATAAAATTACTTACAATTTCTTTGCTGGTAGCTTTTTCTACATAACTGTGGTGTCGATTTTACCTGACGACATGCGCGCGCATCGTAAAAATTCACTCTCATTATTTTGTCCAAACGTGCCAAAGAGGTGTAACTCCAAAAATATAGATTCGTGGTTACTGTATATTTAAATTTGTGCCTATACAAATACAATAATTTTTTGTTCGTTGAATTAACGAGTAGGTACATGTTGTGTTAAATTAAACTCTGCCAAATCCTGCCTATGTGAGCCTATATATGTGTATCCTGCCTATACAAACAATTAATCAAATTTACAATACCAATTATAAAATGTAATATGAAATATACTCATCAGCACTGGTCAGATATTTTTTTTTAAACGTTCACACACTCACACCCCCGCACTAGGATTCCCTGTGTTGCGGGTGGCATGGACATACACAATTATCACATCACAAACACCCATGACCCGAGAACAAACATTTATCTGTCACATAAATATCACTTATCTTACACTAGGTTACATGAATTAAAAATTCACTGAGTTTTTGCTTAAAATTAGCAAACTTATCCTGAACTCTCTTCGACTAACTTCGGTAAGCTTCCGGGACAAGTCTTACCCCGCACGTCCTGCCGAGTTTACCTGTCTAGACAAGCTTAGGCTATGAAATTACTCTAACGCAAATTATGTTCATATCATTGATATAATAAGCGTGGTTATGTGTATACCTTATGATCTCATGAATAACTAGAATATAAATTACGTTCTAAAAGGATGATATGAGAAAATAAAAACGAGATAACATCAAAGCGAAGAGAATATTATATGAGCTGGAAGATAGAAATTATAATTAATGCATGTATCGCATGATCCTTTTAGATTAGAATTAATAAAACACGAAAGAAATGCTTGCAGCCCACACTTTTTTACTATAGTGGTGTGTGGTTATTAACATGTTTTGAGATGAGTTTTTTTATACGGTTCGAGGTGAAGTTTTTGTGTGGGAATGTATGAATTATCTGATAATCTGATTATCTGCATCGATGTTTCCATGTATCTTAAATTTGACAATGGTATGTGTGAAACTCGAATCTGCGTCAATCTCTGGCCTATCAATCAATTTTTACTAGGCAGTACAATTACGAACTAACCTTCAGGTGTGCCTAAATATTGGCGAAGCAGTTTTTCTTCTATATATGCCGTGTACCTATAAGTTTACAGAAGTTTAAAAAGAACTGCTTATCAGCAATATACATATGTATTTCTGTACACTAATAGTGACATATAAAGTTGACGAACGGCTTGCACCCTAAATGTAAACTTTATCATATAAGAGTCATCTCAGAGATACGATTTATATTTTCCTACAATAAGAAATCTTTGATTTCAAGTAATTAAGAAATAAAACGCTCTGCGTCCACGAAAACATACACCGATTAAGAAATAATTTAAATCTTCTTCTTAGCGTGTCGATGGCAGACACTATGTTTTAGACGCCCAGATTTTGGCTACGATGACAGCGCTGTTATTAGCTGTCATCAAGTCCTCCCGCGTGCAGGTGTTGGGGCATGCGGGGCACGACGTAAGGTGAGACATTTGGACTGTGCCGTATAGGCAGTTCAAGTTCGAACCATCCGAAAGCCCCCACCTAGCCATGTTGGATTTAAATAATTCCTGATTTAAACGTAGCAGAAGTTAAAAAAATTAAATTGGAAGGGGGTATTATACCACACGCCTTCAAAAAGATCATGCCGGGTAAACAGTTCGATGGCTCGTTTGCCAGCTAATAAGGTAAAAAAGAAGGATCAGAATCGTAGTTATTAGGTACTTACAAAAATATATTATATAAACAGGTTTCTTGTGACAAAATGTCAAATAATCACAATTCATCACAATTCACACTTCTTTGACCGTCGCAGTAAACACGACGCCTTCAAAATTATCTATGAACCATTTAACTAAACTTGACCGGCTATCGTTTTGTCATTAAATACTCATAAAGACTCGGTTTTGTTGTGAACTAAAAATACATGTAATTAGGCATGTTTCTAAATCATGTCTTGAATTAATTAATTTTTAATCAGCTGCTTAATCGCTTTCAGATGGCATCACCAATCGTGAACATAGTTATTGTATATCATCACAGCTCTTATAGCTCCATCCTTACTATTACCGCAAAACACGCATTTCTCTTCGTATTTACAAATTATAAAATAAATAGGTAGATTCGCACTGAAAACCAATATCCATGTGTCAAAGAATCCCATGATATAACTTTCGCTATCCTTGGATATCGTAATGTATTTATTTTATTGTAGAATTTTAACATTAATCAAAGCAACAAAATAATCATTGCGCTCTTTATATTTTATTAAAAAAGCCCGGAATATAATCCATTATGAGTGTTGATTGGAATGATTAATGGAAATTTGCCGCCTACAGATCTTCGACATGACTTAACGAACGTTATCTAACGATAATTATTGGGACTGATAACTTAAAGCGTGTCATGAAGCACAGATGCCGATCCGGAAACTTTTTCACTAGCGATCGTCAACCTTACTTAAACTATGTTAAACTTTGGCATGAATATTTAATAGGTTCACCAACTGCAGCACTTAGATTAATATATCTTGTGTTGCGGGTGGCATGGACGTACACAAATCCCATATCACAAACACTCATAACCCAAGGAGAAACATTTATCAGCCGCATATGGTAATCGATTTGGGGACCCGTCGGCACACCGGGTCACTAAAAACTGGGCTACGGGTTAGTCTAAATAAATAAATTGCTGACCAATTAAAATTAACACAAAATGTTACGCTATAACTGCTTTGCTATTTAAAAAAATTAAAGAATATTTTGTACAATAACATCGTAATCAATATGAATACAAATAATAGTTAACAATAATTTGCTCGTCAAATTAAGTAAACAGAGAACTAATTAAGTGGTACTGCAAAATACAGGTATCGTCTAATGACAAAGAAACAAACGAGAACATAACTTACTGTAACTAGGTACAACTGTAATTAAAAAGTAATTAATATAAATACCTCACAAGAGGACAAGTTTGCTGTAAAGGATGTAGATGTTATTGTCAATGTGATGCGAAAAATGTGATCTATTGAACCTCTTTCGCCTTTAGTCTTAGTTTAATTAACTAAGATCATTAGCTGGCTAGTTAGTTTAGCTGTACTGACAACCATCTGGCAGTAGAACTTTTTGGTCTCTTGCCGAAGCGGTTGAAACTAACTTCTGTCGACCCACACTACCTCCTTTAGTAAAACCAGATGGCACTCTGGCTCAAACGGCTAAAGACAAGGCGGACTTGTTCGCTTCTCTGTTTGCCGAAAACTTGCGTCTAGATGCTTGCAATAATATGCCACTCAATTTACCTCACTGCGGTATCTCTATGCCTGAGATCCGCATAACGAACAAAGAGGTTCTTAAAACCCTGCGGCGTCTGGACGCGAAAAAAGCCAGTGGTCTTCATGGAATTCCAGGTATTGTAATAAAGGCATGTGCATCCGAGTTGTCTCGTGTGTTGACACATCTGTTCCACCTCTCTCTCAAGACTGGGATAGTGCCTAAATCTTGGAAGCTTACCAATGTATAACCCGTACCTAAAAAAGGTAGTCGCGCCGACCCTAATAACTATTGACCGATTTCAATTGCCTCTATAGTCTGTAAGAATATGGAACGTATATTGAATTCGTGTCTCATGGCATACCTAGAACAAAACGATCTTCCCAACGACCGAAAGTACGAATTTCGCCGAAACCGGTCGACTGGGGACCTCCTAGCGTGTGCCACTCACTTGTGTGGCGAGGCCCTCGAGAAAAACGGGGAGGCGCTCCCCGTCTCCCTCGATGTCTTGAAGGCCTTCGACAGGGTCTGGCACACTAGCCTGTTAAGCAATCTTCCAGCGTATGCTATTTCCTCTGACCTTATCGTTTGGATAAAGGACTTTCTGCGTGAACGAATTCTTCATGTTATCGTTTGATGGTTGTTCGTCGCAATTGATGGCTACTAATGCCGGAGTTCCTTAGGGGTCCGTTCTGTCCGCTACTCTATTCCTGCTGCACATCAATGATCTGCTCAAGCCCGGTATCTAGTGGAGAGATACCTTCCGAAACCCCGGGCCAGCAGAGACGAAATACAGTCCAAAAGAGAGGTCATGGTGAAACGTATGAGTCTCACACTTCGGGCAGTGTCCGAATGGGGCGATGCCAATCATGTGAGATCCAACGCAACCAAAACACAGACGTGTCTGTTGAGCGCCAAGAGGAGCCCGTTCACCTTGGCTCCTACTTTTCAGAATGTACCCTTGGAATGCACTGAGCGTCTACAATTTTTGGGAGTTGAAGTTTCGTCGAACCTCAACTTTGGTCGGTTCACCGATTCTAAAGCTAAAGCGGCTGCAAGAAAACTGGGTGTCCATGCAAGGTGAGGCGGTACTTCACACCGAATCAGCTTTTAACCCTGTATAAAACTGAGGTTCGACCATGTATGGAGTACTGTTGTCACATTTGGACTGGTGCTGCGAAATGTCGCAAATGCAAAAAATGCAAATGTCTATCTGAGTTGGACTCGATGGAGAGGCGTGAAAAGAGGCTCATTTGTGACCCAGAATTAGTTGAAACCAATCTGCAAAGCCTTGAGCACAGGCGCAGGTTTGCCAGCCTCTCGGTCTTCTATAGGGTCCATTTTGAAGAATGTGCGCAGGAATTGTTCAAATTAATTCCCCCATCGCCGTTCCTACATCGAACAATTCGACGTACGGCAGGTATCCACCCTTTCGTAGTGAACCTACCATATGCACGGACGACGCGGTTTGCGTCCTCATATATTATGCGCACTGCAAAGAACTGGAATAACCTGCCTGCGTCGGTGTTCCCGATTACATACGATGTGGGAGTCTTCAAGAGGAGAGTCAATAGGCTATATAAGTTAGTGCGTTCACCATCTTAGACTTCATCACCATTTACCATCAGGTGGGATTGTTGTCAAGCATTAATTTATTATATGTAAAAAAAAAACATTAAATTCCCACTACGAAAAACATATATTTCAAAGCATAATTCATGTTCGCCAAATAATAAAAATTTATAAAGTCATACTTAAATAAATTATAGCGTAAAATTCTTTAACTGACGACTTAATAATGGAAAGACGACGGCGTACGTTTTTATATCCAAAGACCGCTGCAGGCGATAGGAATCTTAGACTGAAATAGAAATGATGTTCATATTGAAAAGTTATTTTTAAAAAATACCTAGACAGAAACATAAAAGAATTATGAAAAATGTTAATGAAAAATTTTTTCACTACTTCTTCCAACTACTTCCATAAATTAATATATATCTAATATTGTGAGAATAAACCCGAGGCCAAGATGTCAGACAGTATAAGATGTAATAATGACAACGATGATGATTACTTGGATATATAACATCGCTTCGCTTTAAGGAACGTTCCTTAACAATTAACTTTACAAATCACTCACACCAAAATCACTTGCAACTATTTTTTACCAGGCTTCAATACATTCCATATTCCACATAATTTTATCTTTGGAGTTCGATATTCATAGTTCTTTTATACACACACACACACACACACACACACACACACACACACACACACACACACAAACAAACACACATACACACACAAAGATTCATTTTTTATGTTAAAATATTTTTTAAACGATAACCCATTGTGTGAGTGTCTAAATGCCAGTAATGATATTAATTTACTCCGTGCGATTCCAAACATAGATAGGATAATAATTAGTAATAAAATATGTGCCCTTCTTCATGTCTATACCTCTAGAAGAAAACAAATAAAAATAGTTTTTTGTTGACTGTTTGCGAATTTTGTCGGAATTTTTGTTATTATTTTTTGAACATAAACTTAAAAAAAGTACTAATTCGGCCTTATTACCAATTAATTATGAGTATAGACATATAACACTCGGTAAATCTTTGTTAAATTTAATTAAAGTTGTTTCATAAACTATATGTACTTTTTGTTTTCTGATTAATGAAGCAAAAAAAATATTTCAATGGTTATGGTCAAATTATTATTATATTCTTCATACACTTTACCTGGGGCAAGAACACTACTACATCCGCCAATACTACAGTGCAGTAATGTGCTTCCAACAATCTTGTATGTCAGTATAAATCGTTATCGGCGATCATTAGCGATCAAACTGATGTATTCTGTACACATATTGCTGCATTTCGTAGGACAGCAGGACAGTACCTTGAATTGATATAATAAAATAATAAATAAATAATAATAATAATAATAAATTACAAAAATTTCCAACTCTGTTAAACTCCTCATGGATAATAAACAGCAGGACTGCCCTAAATGTTATGAGCAAGCAACATTCCCTCACATCACTTTTGGGAACGTGATCCACACTCACATACAGTTACTCGGTTTCTGTCAGGTGTTTTATAAATTTTTGGTTATATTTATTCATCGCATACCCCGAATCGCTATAGACACCACGTGGAAATAGACTTTGTTACATGTTAAGCACGAGGAGACGATACGCCAATCCTGAGGCCAATGAACTGGCGATAACCATAATTTTTACGTTCCTTGCATATCACGCGAATCCAATTTCCACGCAGAGCCAATCAACAACCCGTTCTCATGTTTTGCCGATAACAAGTAGACCGACTTCCTGATGGTTAATGACCATGGCGGCAGTTGCACAGTAAAAGGAGCGTTGATAACGTGTTGGCGACCAAAAAGGATATGGTGACACCGTTAGTAAATTATTAAGTTAAACAGTAATAAAATATGCCGACGTTTATGTAGTGAATAATAGATTTACATATATAATTATCTTTCGAGTTTTGCGATTCTATTTTTAAAATATATTATTCACATTATATATTAATCAATTTGTTGAAGCGTTGGCGTAGTTGACGTTCGAAATGTGTTTATAAAAACCAACTTCGAAAAATCTTATTTCATTTCGTTTTTTGAATTTAGTTTTGTCGGATTTAGAATCCACTTATTAAATTTGTTGCTATCCCGTGTAAATTGGCTGTCATCTTCAGACTCAGTGCCAGAAGTGTGCCAGATGTGCCCTACGAATAAAAAAATGTACTGCGAAACACCCATTAAAATTTGTTAACGGTTTCTAAGGTGATTCTAGAAACAGAGAGACAGAAAAAGAAACCAAGAAAAACATTAAAAAGGAATGTTTAAGTACTGGTATTATATTATAAATAACTCTATGCTCTTAATAAAACGCAATTAATTTGAAATAATAGACAGATACTTCAGTTTTACATATATCGATAAACATTGAACGGTTGATTATAAATTACAAATTAGTTTTGCAATTAACTGTATCAGCCCTGGCATGTCAGTTCAGCGTAATAAGCATTTCTCAATATTAATTAAGATTCCATTCTTAAATTAAATTTACCACGACGAAGTGCTTGTTGTTGAGTGTCAACAAACTGTTTTCTCTTTTGCTTGTAAAATAACGACTTGGTGAGAATACCCGGAAATTACAATATTAATTTTGAGCATAGGCTAATACATACAAGATTTATACAGCTAGTAAATAATTAATAATTAACTGAAGCTAAATATATGCGGTGATAGAGCAGGCATAAACAATCCACTTGTGTTTGCCACAAATGGTCTATTCCGTTGTTGCAATGCTACGTCAGACATATGTACATCTCAGCCTCTACTTAACTGATGGTATTATTTTAAAAAGGAAATAAAGCGATCAGTTTCATTTTGCTAAACTCTTGTGTGGTATTGTAAATGAAAAATGTCTACCTTATTTAAATAATGAGACTACAATGGTCGAAATATACTAATACCAAACATATTAAAAGACCTTTAAGTTACAAGTGTCCTCGACGCAGCACCGCGCCTTTCATTGTCGTTTTAAATATAGTGCCACCATATGCTGGAACAATTTGCCACCGCCATTCGAAATCAACAAATAAAAAGGTCTAAAGTCAATCTCAAACAACATCCGGTAAATCAACAGAAATCCCTATAACGTATACAAATAAAATTTTGTTACATAATTACCATTTACTTAAATTACGACAATTTTTTATTCACTGTTGTAATCATTAAAATAATACCTATTATTAAACATATTCACACTTTACAATCGCTATTAATCCAGCAATCACGGATGGGACACACACTATTAAAACACCACGCACCACGCCAAGACCAGACCAACCCCATTTACCTGTCACATAAATATTTCTCTTCGTTGACTGGGAATTGAGCTTGAGACCTTTAATTCAGCGTCATAACCAACTGGATTTACACTAGGGGTGTTATACAGATACAGATATATGAATTATATTTTACCGGTTTCGGTTACGGTCACGGATATGAAATTATTTCGGGTTATCTGATTGTTTCGGATAATTTCGGATATGGATATTAGATGATTTAGGAATCGGTAAAAAAAATGTATTTACAAGGTAACACTTTGCCTTTATTTCTAGGTATTTATTATCTGGTATTATAATAATTGAAGAGAACAATAGCCTTAAAAATTTAGTGATAAAAAATGTCTAGAACAAAGTCAAATCCTGAGATAACGTGTTTAGATTGCCCCTATCCGAAATTATTCGAACCTTTTTTATCGGAATCGGTCACGGTTACGGAACTCCATAACATCCCTAATTTACACAGTTAAAAAACATTTGTTCTTATATTAAAATTAAACGTTAAATTATAAAAAAGTTGGCCATTTCCCTTACTTGTGGGAGTTGTCTCGTCTGCGAAAGTCCTAAAAAACCAATTTGCATATTTAATGACCGACAAAGGCATGAAGTTTGGATAAAAAATTATGTTAATAAACTATATATAAAAAAATTGTAATACACAAATTGTAATGTTCATTTATTTTTAAATACGTATTACGCACCCGTATCGTTGTAAACAAAATGGAGATTATTATCTGTACGATCGGTACCAATAACTACTGGTGCTAGTTGAATAAACAGGCAACAGAAGCTAGAAATGCATTTTATTCATTTCAATAAACAAAGATAGATAAATAAATAAACATTTCAAACATGAAATTGATCTTTCGTTTACCGAGATAAATAAGTCCAAATAAAAAATAAATGGACTGATAATTTATCAAGCTGCGCGTTTGATGCTGCCAAAATGTGTAAATATTATTAAGAACTGTTCAGAAACTCCTTTGAGTTCCCGATTCGGAGATTATTTATTTATGAAGTTTTAGGATTGGTACACGTAATCACAGCATGAAATATAAATAAGATCAGTACGGTAGTATTAGTCCTATTAGATTTTTGTTCGGTATTTTTTTATTTATTTGTTTTCACAATCACTTCACAACAAAACATAGGTGCATACTAGTTTAGAATTTATATTGGAAATATAGAAGCAAATAAATTTTAATTCGATATAAGACAACGTACTATGTGATGTTTTAAAATTCAAATGATTAATTAAAACACACCATGTTCTCTATTGACTCATCGATAACCATAAAAATGTAAATAATAACTAAGAATAATGTCAGCCAAAAGAAAAGGTAAACAAGTCGAAGATCTTTGAAACTTTCAACTGTAAATATCTAAATTGAACTCAGTTGGGAAATTGGTAAAAACGGATTTGCATATTTTAAGGCGACATAAAACAGACGGAGTTTGATTACGAGAACACAATCAAAATATGCACAAATTGAAGTACATTGTTATTTAACATTATTTTGCTCCGCTGCTGAGGACCTTTCTAATCTTGTTAGGAATTTACTTTTAGTATATATCCACTTTAGTTTATGCAGGTAAACCACCCTTGATTCGCTTCATAAGAAAACTACGCCTTATGCTTAGAAATAGCACCAGAATTTCTCGCTTAGAAATAGCGTCTGTTTTCTCGTGAATTATTAATGCTAGAGTTGCTAATAGCAGCGTATCTAATTTTGAGAGTCTTACTTTGTATCTATTTGTTACAAGTTGTGTTGATTTTTGAAGTTCATGTGGCTTGTCGTAGCAATGAGCTTCTAAATCTATCGATCTATAATATTGAGACCCAATCGGATTAATTACTTTTGATAAAATTGAAAGACCCAAAAACCAAAATCAACAGATCGTTTATTATCCAAAGAGTGTATAAACATATTGTTCGAAAATACCAGGAACTTCGCCCTTCTGATATGAAAATCAATCAATTCTTTATCCGTTACCAAAATGACTAATGTACAGGACCACGCGTTGAAAAAGTAAATTTTCGGGTATGCCACAGGAAACCTCGCTGCTTATTTAAAGTTACCTGATGTTAAGTTGTATACAGGTCACTGTTTCCGGCGAACGAACTGCCACTCACCTAGCAGATTCGGGAGTGGACATGCGTGTATTAAAGAGACATGGAGGATGGACATCATCTACGGTAGCTGAAGGATATATAAAAAACTATTGAAAACAAAGCCAATATTTGGCACCGAATCGTCGAAAATATCAATTTAAAAGAGCCGTCTTCGTGCCCATCTACGTCTAAAGAACATCGAGAACTATCACCCATGCCGGCAAATAATCAAATTTCTCATGAACTACATCCTGAGACTTCTAATTCTCAAGTGGTTTTTAGGTCTACCACTGTAACGGATGGTAAGAAACAAATTGTTACCATGCATTTTCATAATTGTTCGAATTATTTAGCGAACATTAGCCTCTAATTATTTCTTTGTTATGGCTAATTTTTCCTACAATTGCATGTAAATAAATGAACGTAACATTCTTATTTATAAGTTGCACTTAATTATTTTCCCATGGCGGATGATAAAAAGTAAAGTGTCCACCTCTAGAGCAAAACTATTTTAAGCCCGAGTACTTTGAATCCCTCGCTGCACTCAGGATCTCAAAAAACACTCTCACCTTAAAAATTGTTCTTTGCTCCCTAGGTAAACAATCTATTGTTGTCTACTGGTTGATACCATCACGCGAAAATGACTGTTTAATTTGTGATAAAAAGTTATCAGATTGTTAACAAAAAATATAGCAAATAAATTCACATCTATTTTGAATTCATTTATAGCCTGTTATTAATTTATTATTTGAAAATCCAAAGTATGGTGATACAAAATTTTAAGACAATTTGTCTTTCAAATTTGCAAATATATTTTATATAAAACCTCGGCTCACTTCGAATTTCAATTCAGTTTGTGTGTGTGTGTGTGTGTGTGTTACTGTTTCCCTTCCGAGCAAATCATTCACTAATACCTACTATGAATTGACAAGAATAAGAATCTAAATATATGGCTTCATTTAAATAATTCAGAACTGTTTTTCTGAATAGTAGAGGATTACCACGCCTTATCTCGTTAGAGTCTCTCTTGTAGCCAATTAAGTCTATCGCCATTAAGATACTTTCGTCTTACAAAAACTGTAGCTGTGCAACTTCTTAAGTTGTCCCACATGACTAAGGGCTGTGATTTCTCAGAGGGTTCCGAGACGATTCTATTTACAGAAATATAAATGGGATTGTAATAATATATTGTGATTTCTTCTGTAACATTTTGTCTTTTTTACAGTTCAGTATTCCATATAGCTTATTCATGCAGTTTAAGGTTTAAATCTACTTCTATTCAAAAGGCAAATAAACGTACTAACAGCATTTTTTACCGTTCAAAAAAACGTTTTATAATACCAGGAAATAATAAATTATTCTAGCATATTTTTCTATCAACAGTACGAAAGCGCCTTTCTTTGGAAACGAAGTGATCCAAATTTTAATAATTTTTTTATCATGATAATAACGTTCAGAAAATAAGGTACTAAATAACTGAGCTAAGCCCAATTTCGTCATGTAACAAGAGAGATGACATGCATATCATTTTAACGAGGTCGTGTGAAAATGTCACAGATTATCACAAAAAAGCGTATGTTCGACAACAATATCGGCATGACTTTGACATATCACGGTGTTACGTTACTTTAGATCATCTAAGCATGAATAAGTCACGGGGATATTTACACAGATTAAGGTATCTTAATGATTAATTTAAATTATATGGATAATAGTGAAATAATCTCAATGATTGTATAATATACCTAATGGTGAATTCGGCTCCTGGTTGTAAGTTATGGTTAGTTAAGTATTTACTTATTTATTTACTTACTTACTGGGACGTAAAACTTTGAATATGATAAATTAATATCAATCGCACATATACATTTCGTATATATTTAATAAGGCTACTGAACAAACGAGGACTGTAGCGATGAAAAAAAATACAATTTCATAGGGGGAACACGGGTAGATATCTATATTTAAGTGTCAGTACATCACACAGAATATAATTTCATTATTTACCCCGACCCAAAATTATCCCACTACTGAGATCAGGTTTTATCTCATAGTATGAGGGATAAACTAAAGACCCCCATGGTGACTTAGCCGACTTCACATATATTTGATAATTAATATCCTAGTGAGAATTTTCAGGTATGCAGTTTCCTCACTATATTTTTCCTTTACTTAAATGATTTCTACTTTAGTAACGCAAATGAATATTAATTTTTAATATAAGGTTAAAAAAATTAGACTTGGACATGATTCAAAATGATCATTTCTGCAGGACTACGCTTGACGGTTAAACAACTAGAGTATGACAGCTGCTAAAAATAAAGCTGAATCATTGAAAATTTGCTGAAACAAAAACAATGAAAAAGACAACTCCCCTATCACTGGACTACCAGGATCACAGCGGATAATTGACGCCTTTTTCTAGGCAATTAAACGAACCGGAGATAAAATAAAATGAAATCGCCTCGATCACATTATAGAACCTTAACTGATTTATAGTGTCAACCATGACGATTGCTTCAGAGTTTAGAAAAACCGCAGCAGTGCAGATTTTAATTTTGCCTATAGATTTACTACAATAATGTACACTGAATATTTGTGTAGATTGAGGCTTTACAGCTAAATCAAAATTTAACACACTCGTGTGCATAACGTGTAAATTTGTTAGCGACAAATAGTGTTAATCTGACTTAAAAGGAACACAAAATATAATGCTAAATTACGTTTCCTGTTATAAAATGTGAATTGAAATTATTTCAGTCTGACGGTATAATTGTTACTTAAATTTATTTCGACATGTTCGTTATAATTGAAAAATAGGTGAGGACCTGTTTACTATAACATCGTAATTAATTTTCATAGTTTTCTAATTTAAACTAAACTGCTGTACGGGTGTACGATGATCGGTATCATTGGGTCACATAATACATAAATACATATAATAATAAATAATATTATTATATGTATGTTCCATACATAAACTTTTTCCATCTAGAAAATTTCGAAACAATTGAGTATGAGAGGCGGACTTAAAGAGACAAACAGACATACAACTGATTCTATAAGAATTTCATTTTTTCCATTGTTTATACGTAATAATAAAAATAATCTAAATATAAACCAAAATATATTCAAAATAACACCAAAATAAAGGGTTATATAAAAGTAATTAAAAGTTTATAAACTTTAATTTAAAAAATACAAATCCTTTTTACTAAAACTATTGTGAATTAAAATCGCTTCGACAAAGGAAACAAAAAAAAACCACTTCAAAAATAACAATATAAATCCCAACCGCAATCCAACACAGGCCATAACAAACACCATTTGATTCCCCGAACTGACTATTGCGCCAAAATTAAACCGTTTTCAACTTGTTGAGCACAACGCTCAACAAAAACTTATGAATAAACAAATTTGACTCCGTTATACCTTATACTAGCTTAAGTTGGTTATTTTACTTTCGAATGATTACAAACTTCGCTAACTTGTTTGTAGACAACAATCATTAAGTCATGTTAAAGGCTTTCGTACGATGTTTTGATACCTGGGTTCACAACTCACTAATCGTCATCGGAAAGTTACTATGAATTGCACTCCAGGACTCTTATACCATTGTTAGAGCCCGGGTGTTGGCCGCTTGCGAATTTCAACCAGTCACTCAAGTGTCATTTTTACAACGCAGTTATTATTTGTCGAAAGAAATAAAGAAATTGTCTAGGAACTTTCAAATCTCGAACTGACCTTAACTCCGTCAATCCACATTAGAGAAGCGTGGTAAAGGACGAACAAAACCATGAATGGTATTAATGCAATAACATCGCTGTACAATGTACAAAGTTGTTGCTTAAATGTAAATTTTAAGCTTGACAAGGACAAAGTTTGTTTTGCGCCATCCCGTCGATCATACCGACACAGCTTTTAGTTCTAGTAAAGTGATAGAGCTTTTAGTAAGAATATTTACGTGGAGCTTGTTTGTTCAGATTTTGCGATAAAATTTGTTGTGAAACGTGTAGATTCTGGCTATGATTATGTTATACTTTATAATAATGTTATACTTTAGGTATAATGTACCTAAAGTTATATTTATGTAACGGTTAAACTAAAGTACCACGCGCACAGGAGAAAAACTTAGAAAAATAGATAAACCCTCTAACATTGGACACCTACACTGAAAAAGAGCTTATGATGTATTTTAAAGCAAAGAACCTATGAATTCTAATTTAAACAGTAAATGTAGTGTTTTTAATTTAGTTTTGGTGTACCAGTTCTTCATTGCATTATAATGCTTTCTTTTACTTTTGCTAAACCTACGTTTCTAATAGTGCACAAATTATATTCAGAAGCTAAACGAAGTTTGCAAGAAAATATAAAAATGAATTTTTCATTCACACGCCTGCCCTACATTTTATGGGTTTTGACTAGTATAGAGATATACAAATACCATAACTATACAATCGATACCTGATAACAAAATGTGTCAGTTACATAAACGTCCAACCCCTACTGGGAATCGAACCGAGGACCACTCGCTCGGTCGTCGGGAACACTACCTATAAAATCGTTTAAAGTGTCTACCTTACTTTACATGCACACACTCACACCCTTGTAATAAAATTTCCCATGTTGCAGTTGGTATGGACACACACAAGTAAGATATCCCAAACGGCCATCACCCGAAGACAAACACTCCAACTTATCACTACCAACTGGACTGCAGAGTCTACACATAATACAACTTTCTTTTTTAAATTATTATTGTTTAATAATATCCAAATATAAAGTGCGCTACAAACGACTAACGTTTGACATACTTTTGATTATTTAATAAGTATATTAAACTTTAATAAAAAATGACATTGTCTATACGGAAGTCAACAACAGTGTTATTTAAGCAACAATATAATTTAAATACATGCATTGGAAATCCAATTTCAATTTCCATTCAGTTACTGCTGGAACAAAAAGTGTACCTGAGCGAGCGAAAATTGAGGAACAGTTTTCGCTTGTGCAATAAAAGTTAATACAACATTTTACAATTTCGATACATCCCGTTATGTAGGTACACGTAAATGAAATGTGTATTCTGTTTTAAAAATATAAAAAGAATTTTGTTATATTTTTTTCTACATACGTAACCGGTGATCCGAATAAAAATGATGAATCGAAATATAAACAAATTTCGAACTCAAACTGGATCTTCAAACTATTTTACGTACACGAAGTTCAGTTCAGTTTAAATTCAAAACTATTCAGATCTTCAAGTTTTTTTTACACATTATATTCAACACTTCACTAAATTCCCACCTGGTGGGAAGTAATGATGTAGCCTCAGATAATAGAGCACATCAACTTAGAAAAAGCGTATTTACTTTTGCTTGAGTTCTGAAGCCATTCACAATGTAATGGGATGGAAACGCTGACGCGGGCAGATCATTTCAATCCTTCGCGGTACGCATTACAAATGACGAAAAAAAAACACGTAGTCCGTGCCGGAGGGATGTATACGATGAAAGGATGGATATTTGCCGTGTCTCGTATCGTTCGATAGTAGAAAAGAGTCGGGAGAATCAGATCGTACAATTCCTGTGCACACTCCAAAAAGGCTGACTACTAGGCGCCTACGATCGAGGCTCTGAAGGTTGGTTTTTCAGATGTTATGAGTGAATGATTAGTAGAAATATTCTAGATACAATCTATTTGAAATGCATAATAAATTTCGCCATTTGCAGGAGTTGTATGGCAGTTTAATCAGAGAACAGAACATCCATCACACAATGTGCAACACGAATCAATCACGCGCGACACTGCAATTGTCGCTCGACTCGCGATAGCCAATTCTCATTCAAATTTAGTATTTACCCTATAACTGACCTTTTCCTGTTGTACTTTCTCAGATGTCTACATGGCTACTACATACTTTGTATGCGGTCTATAGTTATGGTTCTTTATATATATTGTAAAGTGGATACAAAAAGCACACGGGCAATCTGCAAGTGTTGTCATCGTCGACTTGGGCAAGGCCAGAGGAGTTGGTAATATAATATTAAACCTGGAGAAGCAAGAGCTCTTTTTCCTCCTTTCTCTTAATAACCATATATCACATCATTCAGGGAACCCCTCAAAAGAAGTTTAGAATGTGCGCGATAAAAAAATCGTGAAAATCGAACCGTCTTTGTAAACACACAGAGAGTACCTAAGTCGAGATATAAGGGTTCCAGTCTAATGGTAATTCGTACGGCGTTTTTGCCAACGATTTTTTTTTATTCATTCAACATTATAACTCATAAATGTCCCACTCCTGGGTTTAGCTTGGTTGAGGACTGCGTGCAGGTATGCAAGTTTTCTCACAGAACACATTGTGAGACCGTAGGAGGTAATAATTAATCTGTAAAATTCATATAACTTAAAAAAATAAAAGTGTATACACGATTCAGAATCCTGCCTCCCACTACTTTTTCAAATTAATTAGTGATAATTAATCCATGTCATCCTATTGTGCTGGACCTCTTGCCACTGAAAATAACTGAGAACTACATTTATGTTCGTAGCTGAAAATGTTATTGACCGTATGTGTCATTTTAATTTCTGTTATTATCTCTCAACAATGTTCGTATTTCTATGATAAAATTTTTGACAAATAGGCAGACCTCCTAACTGATGATAAGTAATCGTCGCAGCCGAAAAGGAAGCGCTATCCAAAGTAGCTACTTCTTTCTTTTTTTGATTCCTTACTTTATCCTTCTACGACAGCCGAAACAGGACGATTGGCTAGAATTATCTTCATCGACTCTTAGTACTCAATTGCAAATGATTTAACTCCAGGCTTGCTGTAATTAGGTAAAGTATGAGACCATGTGTAATAAAAATTATTTTGCGTACTAAAATCTCAGAACTGAACAAAAGCCACTGTAATTATAATTATGTTGTTATTTGTTTCTGAAACTTTATTTCGACACGTAGTCTTGTCGGTGAACAATGTCTTCTAACTACGCAATTAAAGTTTACAAGTTCATTCGTGTACTAGACATATTTGTACTAAACAGGAATATAAAGAAGAATTTTTTTTTTCATTGTAATTCAACAATAAGGATTAGGGTTTCAATTTAATAAAGTGTATGTTAATACTATAAGAAAGAGTGCGAATTTTGTGAGTTTGTGAATATGCCGAAAGCAATCTCCGGAACCACGAAAAGTATGTTATTTTTTAATACATTTGCCCAAAAAGTAAACCTTTGCATGTGTGTTTAGCGCGCGGCAAGTTAATCTTTTCCGCACTAGTTGCTTTTTGTTTTCCTCCTGTAACCTCCAAATTCATAAAGGTGAATTTTAATTGAAAAAAAATTCTGTACGAAATTTGTACTAATTGCATATATATTGTATGTATGTATATATATATATATATATATTGCATAGGTGATATATGTCTTCATTTGTCGTAATTCGCGGCGTCTACTATAATTACTATAAACGTAACTACTAATACGTACTTTAGTAGTAGTTCCAGCTACTCTCTATATTGGAAATGGATGGAGTGTAGGAGGATGCGCAAATAGATTTGCATACTGATATACGAACCCATTTGCTTATCAACCCTTCACATACGTGCGAACATTCGTACAAATTTCAAACCTTTGCACGCATGTGAGTGGCCGGGGTAAGACACCTTTTAGCTCGGGAAATAGATTTATAGCCTCGGAATCATCGGGAATAAAAATAATAATATGAACTTTATATTAAAAGTGAAATAAATTAAATTTTTATTACCTGACTGTAACTATAATAATAAATTAATATGTTCTAATTAACAAAGGTGTAAAAACGCATTCCTAAAACAACGCGTGTGCTATTCTTGAACGTAAGCCATAGGTTTTCTAAAGCTAAACGAGCGCGAGTTAGCACTAAATACGCTATTAAATATAATTAATAATAAATTAATAATTTTAATTTTTCAGAACTACATTACTTACATCCTAAATTTGAGTCCAGTAGCTTCATAGTTAAGATTAGCATGACAATAATGACATAAATTAAACATAATATCACATGATCAACGTGACCTTTAGGTAATGAATCTATTAATTCTTATACGTACCATAGATTCTAAGATAGAATAATTGTTAATAACTAAATACATATTGCTGAATATATATTTGCACTTTCAGGTCATACTTTGAACGTATTCCGACTAATTTTGGACCTATCTAGGTCCTTTTGTCAAAAGGCTTTGGTGTCGAGATCGTGCTTGTGTCTGGTGACATAGTAATATTCAGTTAATGCATTTTGACTCTACGATAATTCCTCTCACCCTGTTGAGAGATTAAGCTCAGCATGCGACATTAATAAGCTGATGACGAAGCTTTCTATATTTTCGTCGAATAGCTCGATAAAAACCGTATAAATAAAAATAAAAGCAAAACCCCTTTTATATTACTCTCCGTATCCTCTTTGTCCTCTTTGTTTTCTGCCGTGTATTATTTCCTCGAATATTAAACGATGTGGAATAAAAGCAGTTTATTTGAATTACATTGCTGACAAAAAATTTTATTACAAAAATATGCTGAAAACGTTTATAGAGTGTGTTACAAGTTGGGATTAAGAAGTTCCTATATAGGGGCGTTTGAGAATTTATTATACATGTGTATTGTGTAATGACTTCATGTTTTTTGTTCAAATATTCAAAGGTCGTAATAACATTTTATGCAAATATTACGGTAGGTAAGATACGGCTATTATTTAAAGTAAATGAAGAAGCACTTTTCCTCGTCTTTCGTTGTACCACGAAGAACTGAATAGATCGCCCACGTTAGCATTCCCATCCGGTTACGATGTTGTTGTCTTGAATAAAACAGATAATATAACTTACACGTTATTGCGCTTACCATCTAAAACTACATCGCTATTAACTATCTGATGAGAATCTTGTGAAACATTGACTTATAATAACAAAAACAAAGCTTAATATCATATCTATATGTCGGAGATGGTCATTAGTATAGACGTGAAACGAAACTCAGCACGATATCCGAGAGATGGCAGCACCGCCGCGATGACGTCGATGCTCGGCTATCGTGCTACAACAGAGCCTAGCTAGTGGAGTGACGCCGGATGGAGCCACAGTTGACATTCTGCGGTCGAAGAGATCGGTTCCTCCGCACTGTTACTGGTTTCGTTTTCCCGGTGTGAAGTGTTTGTGAACAATTAATTAAAAGATATATATATATGACGCTCAATCGTACTGTGTATTTTTAAGCTTTTGTATACATATATTAGTAGGTACTTTTAAGTAGGACTATAAAAAAGGGTTCAAGACACTCATTTACTCTCCTTACAACTGAAAATCGCCTCATGTTCGCAAACTGGATTAAGCAATGGATCCTTTCAATTCAAAATACAAAGCTAAAAGTACTTCACGTTGATAACGTTCTTTCACGTTCTTAATCATAATAATAAAAAATAGGTCAATTCGGAATTAGATGCTTGTGTTAAGGTTCCGTATATACCAAAATCCAATACAATATCCAAGCGTATATTCAGTCTCCTACATAAAGAACTTAACATTTTCGTAACATTTTCGTTAAGTTCTTTATGTAGGAGACTGAATATACGCTTGTATATATATATATATATATATATATATCTCTACTCTATAAATACTGAATTTCAATAGTCACCATTTAGCAGCACCGTATAAACTGTGTATGAACAAACAAATAGACAGAGACATAAATTAATAATATGAGTGAGTGAGTGAATATAATAATTCAATTTTTCCATCGGATTATGGATCCCTAAAACATAAAACCGATGATATCCAACATCCAACTCAATGAAAATATATTTTTTAGTCACGTTTTGGTTCAGGTCGTAACAAGCAGAAAGAAAATGAACATTATCTTTAATGGATCCTGGATATAACATTATTATGATTGTGTATTTTATATTACGTAACTTAATGTTTCACAGGTCCAAAATGTAAGTGGTCCCGAAAATTTTGAATGCTTTCGTGCGGACACCGGTCGAACACGTAGAGGCCTCTGATAGATACACTTTACTAAGTGGGATGAGGTAATATTGATGGAAACCATCCTCGACTGCATAATTTGATACACCCGAAAGTAACGTATGAAAAGAAAAATATATACAGTTTAGTGGCTTATTTTTTTTTTTTATGTTAATAGCCGACAAACGAGCAGACGAGCCACCTGATGGTAAGTGGTCACCGTCGCCCATGGACATCAGCAAGACCAAGATATCACTGATGCGTTGTCGGCCAGGAAATGAGCAGAAGGTTAGAAAGAAGGTATTGTAGTGAAGTTACGATAGACTAGTAAAAAAGCAATGGACTAATATTGTCACCCGCCATATAAATAGTGTAATAATTAAAACAGAGGCCGTATTGCGCCCCCCCAATCCCACGCTGGCAGAACGAGCTGTCGTAACGCGACAGAAGTCTGTTTGGTGGTAGAGCTTCGCGTAAGAATTATATTATCACTACTAGCAAACTGCTCTCGCTTCCCTTCAGAAAAACTTCGTTACACTTAGAAATAGCATCTGTATTTTTTAGGACTTCCCGTTCTGTGAATTAGAAATAAATAGGTATATTAGTTCATAGATTATTTATTTATTGATAGATTGAAATGAAAGAAACTGTTAATATTAACTGACGTTTACAGCAATACATTAGTGATAACCATAAAGAAATCAGGTAAGTCATTTCTGAGATTAGCGCGAACAAACGTACAGACAAAAATTCTAATAACTATTGTTTTGGGTTCTATTGCGTTAATAAAGCCTCTAATAGTAGTTTTTCTCATATATCCTTAATGTACAGAAAGCGATCAGTTAGAATTTTACTACACGCATAGAAGAATATTATTAATACATTACTATTATTACTGGTATTATTATCTTTCCGTAAAGCCTGCCTGGCTTTACCACCCTCCTGCTTGCCAAAGGACTCGTCAATTTCGGCTGGGGGATTAAGAGCCAATACTTTCTTCATCAGAGATACCTTTGGTCTTGCTGATGTCCATGGGCGACCACTTACCATCAGGTGGCTCGTCTACTCCTTTGTCGGCTATTAACAAAAAAAAGAGGCAGGTGATGATTTGCCGTTAACTGAATGAGCTCCCGTTAATTTGCACATGCCTGGGGGCAACTTTGACGTGAGCAATTAAGCGTGTAAAGCAGGGATGTTATGGAGCTCCGTAACCGTAACCGTAAGTAAACCGTAAACCGTAAGTAAATTTAGAGTTTCTATAATTTTATTTGTTTTTCTGTGATTATAATACCACATAATACCTAGAAACAAAGTCAAACTTTGTAAATACATTATATTTTTTTCCAAGCCGTAAATTATCTAATATCCGTAACCGAAATTATCCGAAATAATTTCGTATCCGTAACCGTAATCGAAACCGGTAAAATATTATTCATATATCCGTATCCATATCCGGATCCGAAATTTCTTATCCATAACATCCCTAGTGTAAAGACAACTCTTTAAGGCATGGAATTCAGTATGTAGGGAGGACTGATCCGCCATGAATGGAATTACTCGTTATTACGTTTTTTAGTATTGGAAGCAACAGCAACAACTCGTTTTAACCGAATGTTATCACATTACGACACAAATGGTTCATTTTTAACCCAAAAACATCTACTCTAAATACTTACGAAAACCGGTTCGAGACTATTACGGCCACAGAGACAACGAAACAGTGTAGTGACAAAAATGTTATTTCTGTGTCGATCTTGTAAAACAACATATTATTTATTTTACCGAAACAATTGTTCATGGCTAAGACAGAATCCGGTACGTGACGTCTAATTATCAACAAATACATTTGTAATCCTAACTTGAAATTGTAGCTACCCAGCCAGCCAGTTGTAACCAGTGAAAACGTTACAAACACGTAACACACAGCTCACAGAACCAACTCTTTAACTTACTTTACATTTACTGTCAATGCGGGTTCTCGTACGTCTCATCCATAAGTCATGGCCGACGCTTACGTTAAAACTCCGTATGGTTTACAAAGACAACAAGTGAAATCAAATTAAATCCACGAACAAACTCAACGTGAAATTTAAGATAAGACACGCCCGAATTTTCCTACCAACGGTAATAAATGGTTTCGGAGAAAATTTGATAGGTGTTCTTTTCTTGCCGACCTTTGTTTACGTTCGCCGTAATATCAGATCAACACAAAGAAGTCTGATGTTGAGAAGATTAAATATCAGAAGTCATTAAAGCGTTCAAATATTTATTAAAATCGATTTCAAGCGCTCTTACATTTCTTTTGCAATATATCCTAATATTTTTTTGACTTTCACTTCACGTTACGCTGGTGCGCGTATCGCCAAACCTCATGTATTTATATAAATGGTCCAATCCATAATTTAACCAGTCTTGAGCTTGAAACTCTTCTCAACAAGGACTGAAGCAATTATTCATGCGTCAAAATGCCCATATCTTTACTTATGTCAGACGTATTTTATTATTTGTTACAATTACATAATTTGATGATTATAAAGAATCAAAAAAATTATTAAACATGTAATTAAAACCTTTTCACATCAGAAACAAAAATAAAGATTATAATATTTTGTTGACCTCCAATGTCAATAACCATATGTCATATACTGCACTTTATTTTTTTTTTTTTTAATTTCCCTTAAAAAGTGCATCTGCAAAATTTTTATTAGTTTGTTCCTGATTCGACCGTCATTTTTTATACCATATATGGGTTTTTTTATGTTTTACATGGATTAGTCTGTTCTTATATAATAAATAAATTAAAGACTATATTGGACTGACATTTTTTAAAAAGGCACTTCTCACTCCTTGAACATCTCTTCCTGAAAGGCACGTTAAGTTATATCTGTGGTAACCTAATTTGAAAGTAGATCTCCGGCACGGAAGTTTCGAGTTCGGATCCTGCACATAATTGTAATTTTTTTAATTATTTGCGTATTACAAATTAATTATTAATTGGTACTGAAGGAAAACATCGTACAGAACCTGCAAACCTGAGAATTGTTCATAATGTTCTCAAAGGTATGTTAAGCCTGTGAAAGGAGACCCTAAAACATCACTGGAGCGATATGGATTGTAATAATGATTTTACTTACAGGACTTGCAAATTATTAATGTTATTGTAAAATAATTATTAGTATATTACAATAGCAGAACACACGAATGCATTCCTTTAGACTCCGTTCTTCTGACGGTAACATTCCATCTAAGTTATACGGTTCTCTCAAATTCTTGACATTGCTCTCATAATTCTCACATTCAGAAGCAAAAGGACCAGAGGAATGTCGTCCACTTCACGGGACATAAAACCTTTATGGAAATGCACGGCTCGTAGAGCAATCGACTCCTGACCCAAGCTATGTTAAACCTTCAAGTCTACAAAAACCTAGAAGGGAATTATTACAAGAAACTATATACTCCCTTTATTAATTTAAGTAAGAACAACGATAACCTTTTTCTTAATAAAAATAACTAAAGTTACCCCTGGTTTAAAGCATATGAAGTAATTTAATTACACAATAGAATTATACAGGAGAAATCTAAATTAAACAGCAGTTTATAAATATGAATTTATTTAATAAACTTCTTACAAAAACTTCTTGGTGTTCTTACTACCATAATGTATTTTATTTTGAAATGAGACATTTTAAGTTTGATTATAAAGTCAAATATTTGCAGAACTGATTAAAATAAGAAAAAATGAAATCGAATTAAAGTGGTTTGCATCAAGTCAATGTAGAGTTTCAAGAGCTAGCAAAAAGCACACGATTTTGTCATTCCAAACTTCAGAAACGAAGCGTTCAATGTGGATGAAAGATCAAATTTCAATTAAAACTTCTTTAAAAAAATATCTCTCTGCGCGACGTCGAAACTTTATAATGTAACTCAAAACAATATCCATTACAAAATTTGAAATTTAACACGAAGAGTTGTTGCTAGTTCTTACCAAATTTTTTCTCTTTCAACATTTTTTCTCGTAACTCTCATATTTTACTTACAATTAATTACTTAATTCTGTTTAATCTTACCTTTTACAAATTTGAAGCTGTAACAAAAAAAAAACTAATTAATATATCCCAATATTATAAAGAGCTTGGGTGTATGCAGAGATTTATTTGCGGAACTACGTCATCTATTTGAAAAATTATTTTGTATTTCAAAGGTACATTATTTCGGATGGATAAAGGCAATATATTACCTACTCATATGATAAAATTTAAACTGATCGCTTTCTATATATGAAAGATGTATGAAAAAAACTATTATTAGGGGCTTTAATTAACGCAACAGAACCCAAAACAATAGTTGGTAGAATTCGTTTCTGTTTGTGCGCGCTCATCTTAGAAAGGGATTAATCGTTCATTGTGGTTTTCACTAATGTATTGCAGTAAGCATTACTTAAGCATTATTTAAAGTTCGTTTCATTCCAATCCACCCATACATAAAAAAGTTAAAAATTATTAAAATATTTCAAATTCACAGAACGGGTAAAACCCAGTCATAATACAATGCAGGTGCTATTTCTAAGCGTAAGGCATGGTTTTTCTGAAGCGAAGCCTGGGCGGTTTATTCATATGATCGATAATATGCTAACGTGTTTAATATGTAATATTTAGGTATTAACTTTTAAAATATTGTCTAGTATTTGGCAAATGTTTTAAATTATGTCATCACAGTTACATTTATTTTTTATATACTTATAGGTTTTTGCCCTCCTTTGTAACAAGATTTATTAGGCGGACCAGAAATTTAAAGTCACTGAACAAGAACGCGAAAAAGAACAATTCTGTTAAATTCGTCAGTATATAAGGCGAACAGTTTAACAAGGAGGGGCAGTCTCTCGGAGTTTCTGAATTCTGGTCTTTCGAAATGTCCCACTGTCGACTCCGAGATCTCCACGCTTTGAACACCGGAGACTCAGATCATCTTGTACGCCCTAATGCATTCTCTAGTCAGCAAGGTGTCCGCGCACGGAACGCCATAGACTCAACACGAAGGAAGAGAGCCGATCCGCTAGTAGTAAATAAAAAAAATGGAAAAATTGGTCAAAAAATTAAGACCATTGCTTGCTCATTAACATTATCCACCGAGTGAGGTCCCAAGTTTGATAACTGGTGGGGCAGACCCATATGTGAGGGTTAAACGATTAATCTCGGGTTCTGGATGTTTATGGTGTCCTATTTATTGTATGTGCATGACACCCGCAACATAGGTAATACTATTGCGAGGGGTGAGTGTGGGAGCGTTTATTTTTTATGAATATGAGTGATAATCATTGTAAGTAATATACATATCAGTAGCATCAAAACTTACACATCTAAATAAGTGTAGCATCGATATAACTACAACAAAAAGTCCCATCGACTTTTACTACTACGCTTTTAGTAACACTTAAAGATTACACACACATAATCCTTCTTTGCGTTTCACTCACGTCTAGTTTAGACTACGCTACGCTTCTGTTCTTTATTACACATATTCAGTAAATCCCACCAAACGGCTCATACATAGACATTGTAAACATCAAAAATGATGGTACTATTTTTAAATGGAAATTGTACATAAAATAAGAAAACAAACATTTTCATGCAGTATTTTCTCATTTCACGGGCTTCACATCTATGCCTCTCATTAAAATATGCTCCATTTAAGATTCATAAAGTAAACGTGCAGTTGCCGCCGTTTTATTGACTTCTTTAAAAGGATTTAATTTTTCCATAATAGGATGAGAAACTATTTCGTTTGAAATATTTGATATCAAAATTTAAAGAAAAATCTTTCATTTTTAAACTTTATATTTTTTAACGCGCTTATTAAAAGCTATAGAATACACGGAATAAACAGACGATAAATGTCATCATGATATTTTTTCGCACGGGCGGGTATTAGGCCTCCTCTCTTAGCAGGCGGTAACTGTGTCTTACAATGAGCCCATATATAAGCCGATATAAACCATACTAACAATACTTCAATACACCTCTTAAAATGTTCTTCCAAAATCATAGGTATTCCATCCAAACGATTATCACCTATTAAAACCACAAAAATTTCACACTACAAAGTAGTCAGCAATCCAGTTGCCATCAGAAAAGCTATGAATCTAAATCAAGTGGAAGCTCATCAAAGTTTGTGGCGGGCCGTAGGCGCTTCCAAACTCATTTTCATACTGCGGACGTCGCGTTGCGACAGTCTACGGCTTAAACAAAACTTCAATTAAACGTATTTTACCGAAACCCCTAAAAAACGAATGCTAAAGGCGTCCCATTCCACTCGTATTTATTTTGTCAATGTTTACACTAACCGAACTTTTTAATGGAGCTAACGATTTTCCAGCCCGAAGCTGATTTGCCGCTCTTACATTAATGTAAGGACGGGGAAAATGCAAACATTGTCTTTTAGGACGTGTTCTATCGGTCTTTAAGAAGTATTTGGCGCTTATATGCCTAATATGGCAACAAGCCAAAGAGCTCGGGCCAAATAGACGTGCCCCGCTTGGAAACACTACGTTGAAATAATCATCTTTTACTTATTTTAAAGGATTTGTGTTTAAAATGTAAACAAATGCCTTTAGTGGGCAATAAAATGCAACGATGTACTTCACTTCTGTATTTAAGAAATGAAATAATTTTGAATTGAAATTTAAAATTTGTTTACTGGACTGCATAGGAATATTATGAAATAAATCTTCAAACAAATATATTCAATTAGCCCAGTTACGGGATATTTAAAACTTATCGTGATAAGCAGTCCAATTTCATCACGCAGAAAATACTTCAATGCAGAGTGTCAATAGCTCAAAGGTAACACAATACACGAGTAGTTGGCGTGTCCCGGACTACGTTGTTTGTAATTAGACTTAAGCGTTGTACTGCATATACTAAAAGCGAGGAGAAACACAGGTATTGCGAGTTACAAAGATCTCGTTTAGCCCAAGGGATTGCGTGGTAGCTGTCCAGAGCTGCTCACTTGAAACTATTGTAAATTATGCGATCATTTTGCCTCTACTAGCAATTGTTACTAGAGCTCAATACAAATAAGAGTTTTTTTTTTAATATTACTTAACATTACTTATGAGTTGACATTTTTGACTGCAACAAATTAACTGTTCACTGCGAGTAGTTTTTGTTCTTAATAAAGGAGAAGACTTGAAGTATACTGCATCATGTGATCGCATTAAAAGTAATTTTAGTATTATTTTCTTATAAAAATTGTTACGGACGATGTGACGGTAACAGAATCAATAACTGATGGCAGCAGAAGCATCACCCTCGCGTTGCCTGTCAAGAAACAAGTGGTACGTCAGCTTGTTTATATGCTCCCTAGAGAAGTAATTGAAACGCATTGTAAACATTTCGCTCCTCATTTGACAGACTTATAAGTATGGCATAACCTCAATTTAAAGAGACCTAACGCAATTGTTTTTTCCATTGGTTAGATGGGTTTACCGTGAATAGAATGGAATAGACTCGAGCATGGCAGCTTAATACATGCCAAAATATTTAACAGTACAGAACAGAATGTATATTAACGTTGAGAAAATGTGTTAAATAATTCAGTAGTGAGGCTGTTACCCCTTCTCGGTTGACACAGAAAATGTTCTACCACCTACGCAGCAATACCTAACAGTATCTATAAATAATTACCTTGCGTACCGACCAAGCTGATCCTATGACGTGCATACATATTTAAAGCGAAGCCACACTTAAATTATAAATCGTCGGAATTTTACAAGGATAACAAAACCAAAAAAAAACAAATACACATAGTCGCACTAATATTCTCTCACTCGGTTGGTGTGGACATAAGCAGATGAAATATCACATAAGCCACGACCAGAGAACAGATTTACAATGTCACATGTTTGCCCCAACGAGGAATTTGCCCTAGGATCTCTCGATCGGCATAAATATGCTACAGGTTCGACAATATACAAGTAATGTTGACCTTAAATTCATTACCGGTCTACTTCAGGAGGACCCTAACTTCATATTTCAAGAGGCCTAGAGCTCTCCTACTGCAGATTAATGGATTAGTGAGTGACCATCTCAAGCGCCGGCAGTACTCCTGCAACTCAACGGACATTGATATACATAGCTTAACAACAGCTACAGCTATGCAGCTACCGACCATTCAAAGTTCCTTTACTCTCCGGTTGTTTCTGAAAAAATGAATATCCTTTCAGTAGTTTTAATACATATTCATTAAGGTATTTTGTAAATACACTTACATACATGCAGTAGTAGGAGCAATACTACGGTTGCTAAAAGGTGCTTTAATATTCAGGAGAGGAAACGTCGAAAGAAAATCCTCAGCATTTTTTAAAATTAATATATGTCAATTACAAAGTAATTTTTAACCTATGCAGAACTGGTTGCGGCTTCCAGGCTTCATTGTCATGAATTTAATATGAACAATTTAATTAAATTACGATAGACACGAGCACCAAATGAAGGTGTATAATTGAACGCAATTGATGAGGATGAGTGCGGTGTATGGGAGGAGAGGGGAAAAAACGAACGAAATATGAGGGCGACTTAAGTAGTATTAATTGGTACTGATTATAAAAAAAACAATTTTTTTTATTATTAGACATCATTAGGTGAACTGACATTTTATGCAGCCTACATATAATCTACGCAATCACGTGTTCTCACTATATACCAATTTTCACTGAAGTCAGTCAAGCCGGTCTTGAGTTATCGCGAGACATATGTACGTGAAAATCTCAACAGATTTATATAGTAGTGCAGATAACAAGGGTTAT
Organism: Megathymus violae; assembly: GCA_003671415.1. Taxonomy (NCBI): domain Eukaryota; kingdom Metazoa; phylum Arthropoda; class Insecta; order Lepidoptera; family Hesperiidae; genus Megathymus; species Megathymus violae. Next base: position 2,733,658 of record PDGT01000036.1, read on the forward strand.
TATTAAATCATGCTCTTGAGTATACAAGGTAAAAGGTACTCTAAAATTGGATTCGTTCATTATTCACGCTACGAGTATAAATGTAAATCTAAAAAGAAAATATATTTTATGGATAATTCTCTTTATATTTGAAATATGGCAGTCTTTTTTTATAAAGGCTCACAAGATTACTAGAGCAGCCCTCTTCGACTTCGTTCAAGTTTAATAATTAATTATACATATATACATGATTATTCAAAATTGTATGTTTCTTACCTTGATTAAAGAGATGAGATTAACTCATATTTTATATAGCCTATATCTGTGCAGGCACATGTTCTCGTGACGGACAGACAAATAGACAAAAATTTTCAAAATGGTGAAATCGGTGTCAGGGAATCCATGAAACGAATATGTATCATAAAATTAGACAAAAAAAAATAGAATGTACAGACAGACAGACACTACAGATTTATATCGTAGTATAGATTTAACTATTCCTTTTTCTTTTGTTTTAGTTATTCAATGCAAACTCGTCAAATAGTATAATGTTATCTAGAATAAGGCCAAGTAGCCTTCCAGAGTAGTATGGAAAAATATCTGGATTGTTTTCAAACTGATATATGTACGTAACAAAATCTTTCTAAACAATCTAGTGATCCAAGGTAAGGACACGACGACGACAACAGCGACAACCAGTCTTCCAGCGCGCCCGCTCGCTTGCGGGATGCGTGCGTGGGATATTCGGGTCTCAAGGGTCACCTTTTTGCCCGGGCTGAATCTCGGGACAACAAGTGTCTCCCGGTGAAGGGGAGGAACCCCGCCGTTGGGCAGGCGTCCTATAATCCGTCAACCGTGTCAAGATCGTAGCCAGATGTCCCCCAGGTGGGCGAGGGACTAATCCGACTGCAAGAGCTCCCCCGGAAGCGAAAACCCCTCCGGCGGTCTCGCATGGAGGGGTGCGATCCCCCGAAGTGCCACGTGTGGTCCATTGTCGGCTCGGTCGTACATCGACCTTGACAACTGGACCACATAGTCTTCAATTGACTGCACTCCACAATCGCTCACAAGACGTTGTTCTGCATCCGCTGCAGCAGCTGCCACCGCAAGTTTAACGCGTACCATGCCGGCGACGCGTACGTCAGTCGTAAACGGATGTACGTATAATACACCATTAGTTTTGCTCGTAGAGGTAAACGAGATTTAAACACCGCTCGAAGTACATCTCGTGCGGCACGCGCCTGTTATAAAACGTGGCGGTAACGTTGCGCCATCCGTATCTAGCTGTCGATGGTACATCCCAAATACTTAACGGTCGGTTGCCATACCACCTCCCGTCCACGAAGGCGCAACGGCGGCGGCGTTTTGCGTTGCTTGGAGAACAAGATGGGGACCGTCTTACCGACGTTGACGGCTATCCTCTATTTGTCCAACCAATGTGGCAGCGGATCCAGCAGGCGTTGCATCCTCCTGGCGGCGAACTCGGCACGGCAGGACGGTAAGGTCACGAATAGAAAAGGATGTACATACGGACGATTAACAAGACGCTAAACAGAGTCCATTAAGATTTCTATTTTATGGAAATAGTTATCAATAGAGCAGACGGGCCACCTGATGGCAACCAAGAATAGAAAATTGCATCAATATCGGATCGTAACAAATCGTATGGATTTGTATAGATACATGATCCTGGTGATACATGATTAAAATTTAAAAAAACATATGTGTTTTGTGTTTGTGTATTGGACTGCGTCTCCTCTCGCAATGAGGGGGTTTAAGGCCGAGGTTCGTCATGCTAGCCAAGTGCGAATTGGCAGACTTAACACAAGCTTTGAGAACATTATGGAGCACTCTTAAGTATGTCGGTTTCCTCATGATGGTTTCCTTTGCCGAAGCAAGTGATAAATAATTTTTAATATGTACATATTTTTTAAGCGAGTACTTGAATTGTCTTAACAAACATCTAATATTTACTACCACCGCTATAGTTATGAATTGTGATTTACCATTATTTAGTTTCTATTGCGCCCAAAAGTGATATTTAATTACACGATTTTACTCCCATTTTTAACTGACTTCAAAAAAGGGGGAGGTTCTCAATTCGTTTGTATTTTTATGTTTGTTACCTCAGAACACCTCAGAACAGAACAGAAAGGCGGTTTGTTAAAATATTTACTTCCGTGTTCTAAAATCACTCTCATTTATTGTTATCATCAGATTGATAGGACATAATACCACGATATTTTATAGAAAATCGATATTAATCGATATTGAAAGATATTGATAAGGCAAAATGTTGATATATCGCATCGTATTGGGCATCCCTATTCTAAACAAGTTATCTCCTTATGTTGTACCTATCAAATATCAAAAATAACTTTGTTCTGTATAAGAGCTATATAATTATAATTAACGCAATTGGAAACTCGTTCAATAACATTTTCCAACGTACTTAATGCATCCTCTAAGTAGACTTAAATAAAGAACTTTTTAATTAAAAGCTCAACTCGTGTCCATAATTAGAGATCCCTCTCCGTCTTTATTACTCCTGTTGAACATGAAAACTTCTTCACAATTTCTAGATTCGCAGGTAAGAAACTTTTGAACATTTTAAACATCACTATCATTTACCTAGGCACTAAGCTTGAAATTTACCAAGATAGTATTAAGGTAATTATACAACTATTCGCGAGCACAAATTTATGTTTAAAGAATCATTTAATCCAATTTATTTTGTAAATACACTTATGCATATCATTTTTGCTTCTACTATCACTTCAAAATATACTTTAACAGTGAAAAGGAGAAACGGGAAGAAACTCCTCAGCACATCTTTTAAAACAACATAGTACGTCGATTACAAAATAATTATTAACCTGCGCGTAATGGATTTCAGCACTGTTATTCCTAGGTGTCCTTGTCATCAATATATTCATTTACACCATAACGTCCTTTACCTACAAGCTATGATTTAACGCGTCACTTAGGTAAAAGACGTCACTTATTAGGTTCCAATAAGTATCTCTCGTATCAACTTTGGAAGCTGATTGTTAAAACGAATTCAAAGTCCCATTAAAGTAAGTTGAACCCTTTGAAGGCGATATGAAGACGTAACCAAATTATGCGTTATTATTTATTACTAAGGTAACAATAAATGGTCGACGCGAAGGATTAATTAACCTGAAGACATTCAATGTAAATCTCCAAGCAAATTGTTGGCACAAAGGTTTCGAATCACGAATACTTTGTTTCTCACGATTAATATACAGTTGTTTGTTTACTATTCCTAATTCAATTCGAACATTAGTGTACCCGTATATGTACGGGTAAGCAACGGCCGGAGGAACATTATCGGTCGAGTCGTCGGACAATGCGAATTTCGAAAGTATTAATCAAACTGCAGAGTTGTCAAACGGTGAAATTTTTTTTGAATGGAGAAACAGTTTAAATACTGTGACGAAACCAAAGCTGACGCCTCTCTTTTAAAAAGCAATACACTAAAATGATTTTATTACGTAATCACGTTTTGGTCATAAATATTTCTTTGGTTTCTTACAATATATAATAAATGAAATAGCCTGTAAATGTTTTAGAAATGCGATAGTCAAATTGAATATATATTTTTTAATTAATTCTTCTATTTCGCTACGTCGAGTCAATCCAACAGCGTAGCGTCATCTTATACAGGACGTAATCATTTAGTACCGTGAGGTGAATTTTTTATAAATATAAAATTGACATTAAAACTCTGTTACTTATTATACAAGAGGGAAATGATAATTATAGGATTTAAAATAAATATAATATAATAAATATAACATAACATTAATAACATAATTGTAATATATAACATTAAGTTTTAACTATGACGAGTACTCACGATTTTGGTGATTTTTATGATCAGTTAAAATATATGAAGTCTGAAATGATAATATATCAAAATCAAATATTAAATTTCCCAACTATAGAGGAACCGTTACACAATGATGATTATGTATAGAAATGATTACAACATTAACATGCAGCGAATTTGAAAGGAATAAATATAATAGAAATTCGGTACAAATTTTAGTTAATATTAATATTTTCAACAAGTACTGACATTATTTCGTTTATTAAACAACGTACCAAACCAAATGAACAAACGTATCCAATCTATTTTTACTATCATTTACATGAGCACTCGGCGACACATAACGACTACATCCCGTATATATCGTATAGTGAACTGAGATTTATGTCTTCTATTTGTCTCGGCGGAGAACTGGTATCTGCTATCACCGGCCGATATCTAGCCATTTCTCGTCCATTCAATTCCAACGGTTCCAAATTGATTGTGGCTCTTGTAAGTACGGATTTTCGATCAGTCTTTTCTCCGAGTCTGCCCACTATGCACTTTCACAGTCGATAATGTCAACACGCCACATTTTATCCTTAAAAGGGCTTACATAGTTCAAAGAGAACCTTTTTTACTTTTTAAAAAATTCCAATTTGGAATTAAGGCATCGTAATTGCCGTCGTAAAGTCTGATGTACTTACAAGTCAATGCGAATAGTTTGTATCATGGAAATAAGACTTTCTACAGCTGAAAATCGAGCGTTTGCAATCAAACGTCATACAATTATGACCCACCCATGACATGACGTCGTAGCACAAGGCATTATGAACGCGTTTGTCAAATAATACTGGGACATAGTTATACTTTGGCCTCATCAATGCGATTGGTCATACATACATACATACATTCATACATAATTTTCAATTTGATATTATATAACATATATTAATTTATCAAAGTAAAATTTATAAATGATTAACCACACTTATGTTGCACATCATTAAATTAATGTTGTATATAATGAGAAGTTCAGTTGACTATGACGCCAATGACAAGTATATAAATATAACCGGGACACAATTGGTGGCACTTAGAAAATATACTCGTACTTGTACTTTTTAGGTCTACCTAAACACCAATAATTAATACGTTGCCTGCCAACAAGAAAGCGGGTCTATATCTCATAGTATGGATCATTATCCAGGATATTTTTCATGCCGACAAACGGCAGATCCATTTACATGACATAAGAAATAAATGTTATAACTTCCATTCTGTTAAGATTGTAGTTACACAAAGTTTTGATTTTAACAAGAAATGAATTTGTTCATAGAACTAGGAAACTAACTTTAAAATATTTCAAAAATAAATCCCTAATTAGTAGTGTTATTACACACTAGCATCCCATTCCAATCCCATTCGAATTTAATAATTATATATTTACCTCTGCATACACACAAACACAAAATTTGTATTCTCTCTTTATAATATTACTATAAACTATTCAACTTTACAACAAAGGTTGCATAGGTAAACATAAATAGAGATTGCAACTGTTTATATTGACATACATTTATCTGGCATATTTAAGTATTCTCCGGTCGGGAATCGAACAACGACCTTTCGTTCGACAGGCATGCAGACCACCAACTGAGTTACGGAATCATCAATAATAATGGTATTTCCATAGATTAATAAATTAACAGTAAACTATGGCTAAACTTTTTAATCCTAATAATACCTAAACAACACCAACTAGATTAATTCAAAATACAAGGAAAAAACAGAAAACATTGTTAGAAATAGGACAAATTCGGAATATAAACATAAGCTGATTATGTTTGCCCAAATCACACACGCCTTCTAAGATTCTACGAGTAAATTCGTAGTAGGATTTAGGAGGGATTCACTATAAATCGTTTACTTGATGCTCCTCAAGATAACGTTTTTGCTATTAACAAAATAGGCCTGAATCTAACAAGTTCTTTTATAAGTTAAAACATTCTTTCGCGCTTTGATTAAAATCCCATAAGCAACGTAGACAGTTTTATTTCTGCGCGCATTGTTTGAATTTTTTAGCTGTTATAAATTATTCAAATCATATCAAATAAAAAATGTTTTGGACATAAAGATTTTAGGATGTAAGAATTTCCGTTCATCTATAAGTCATCCACGGTCATTGGCCTGGATACCTTCCAATTGAATCCTGATGATATGATATTGGTATTAAACCTTACTATATACATACATAACATACCTGCATAATAAATAATTATGAAATTTTTTAATATATTTTGATTGTAATAGAGAAGCCAATAATAACAAGGTTCAGGTGGGCGGATACCACTGACTATTAATAACTCGTCTGGTCTTTTACCATCTATTACAATAAAAATGTTGAAATGTACGAAATTTTTTATATAAACTATTACTGTAACATATTGACGATACACCGTTGATCATTTACAGAATTTCCTTCACGCATTTTTAGCTTCAATTCTCTTTGTGACCGTAAAAATTGTCAGAACGGCATGAACATAGATGCACAAATTGTAAAAATTCAACACACATATTTCCCAAGAACTATCCTATTACTCAGTTATCACTGTTTTTATAGTTGTAAAGGTAATTAAATCGTGAATTTGAGTTTTCGGTAAATTACGCAGTATTACATGTCAATCTTCCAAATCACTATAAAAACCAGTTCACTATAAAAAATTGTATTTGTGATAGCACTATTTGGAACTGTTGAACTGAAGTAAGTTACTTTTTAATTTCAATTGGTACAAAATTGCGTAAATTTTTTTTAACCTTCGGTGATCCTCAAAAGAGGCACATTATATGAGACTCATGGTTTTGAAATTAATTCATCGTGACTTGTTCATGTTTTAATATGGTACCCGTATCATCACATTACATTGTTCGCCGATATTTATCTGATTGTAATCGTGATCACGACTAAATAAGTCATACAGGATACGTATAGTAGTAACAATATAATATTGTTATACATATTGGCTCCATAACAAGTGCAGATATTAATTGGGTTCTAAACAATATGAAACCTAAGCGCTCAGTGGGACCAGATGGCATCCCACCATATATTGTAAAAGATTGTCGCTATGCGTTCGCGAAACCTTTGCTCCATATATACAACGTATGTCTGTCTAGTACCAATTACCCAGAAGCGTTTAAACTCTCCCGTGTAGTTCCCGTTCCAAAGGATAGTTCTGGGTCGAATGTAAGTAACTATAGACCTATAGCTGTGTTGTCTGTTTTTGGCAAATTATTTGAATCGGTGCTGTGCGAACGGATTAAAGACCAAATTGAATCCCGTCTTGCGGATGCCCAGCATGGTTTCAGAAGGGATCGGTCTGCGACCACCAACTTATTGTCTTTTTGGTCATACGCCACAAAAGCAGTTGATGGTGGATCTCAGGTCGATACTGCCTATTTTGACTTCCGAAAAGCTTTTGATATGGTAGACAATGACATTCTTCTCCAAAAGTTTGCAACTGCTGGATTTACTCCTGAATTACTTAAATTTTTCTCCTGCTACCTCCGTAACCGGAGGCAATATGTGCAGTTTAATGGATATATCTCTAAGCCCTACCATACGTACTCAGGAATCAGCCAGGGATCGAACCTGGGACCGTTGGAATTCCTAATTTTTATCAATTTTATAATTTGCCAAATATAGTCAATAAGGCTAAATGCTTGTTATTTGCCGACGACCTGAAACTATTCTTGGAAATTAAACATAATACGGATTGCCAACTACTACAGACTGATATAAACAATGTTCTGGAGTGGTGCAGGAAGAACAAGCTAGAGTTTAATAAAAACAAGTGCTCAGTCTTGACGATCACTCGAAAGCGGAACCCTATTAATTTTGATTATCAACTAGATAATGAAAAGTTATCGCGTTGCACTTCATTGAAAGATCTAGGTGTTGTGATTAGAGAAGATCTCAGTTTTAGCGACCACATAACGGCAATTTGCGGAAAGGCCTACAGGACGTTGGGTTTTGTTTTGCGACAAGCGCAGCACCTTGACAGCATTACCGCTATAAAACTTTTATATAACAGCTTTGTCAGGAGCATACTTGAAAGTAACGCAATTATCTGGAGTCCACATGAAGCAAAATACAAGCTCATGTTGAAAAAGCTCCAAAGAAAATTCATTAGGTTTTTATATTTTAGAGCGTACGGGTATTATGTAGGGTACCCCCATTTATATCCTAGCCTATTCCTTTTGGGAATGGTAGGATATAATACATTGGAATATCGACGCAATCTGTTTTTAATGGAGCATTTTATAAAATTAATTAGAGGAAATATTTGCAACCCGTCAGTACTAGAACTGATTCATATGAATGTCCCGGATAAATATGTTCGAGTTCGACGTCGGAAGTTATTTGCCGTGCCGATTTGCAGACTCGTCCTCGTGACGGAATCTCCTCTGGTGCGAGCAATGACTTTGCTCAATGGACTGGTGGAGTGGAATCCATCAGTTGACGTATTTTGTACTCCCATTGCTGAATTTCGGATGATGGCAGGAGAGTACGTAATGAAGCTTTAGAAACGGATTGGACTTAAGTCTGTAATGTTTTTTTAAGCTTATATTATAGAATAAATAAATAAATAAATAATGTTTTTCTTGTATTTAATATGTATTTTTGTGTTTTTAGTTCCAATTTCCTCTGAATTTACTGGACAGAAAAGTATAAAGTTACGTAATCTTATAATGGGCGTATGACGTAAATAAACGAATATTGAGGTTAAAGGTTAGAAAAACAAGAAAATGCGTGCCTTATATATCAATTAAAAGGGCTTGTTATGAGGCAAACACAAATATATTTCTTTACACGTTATACATATAACCATTACAAGTTATACGTATTAAGTTATAAGTTATTACATTACAAGTTATACATATAACCATTAGAAAATAATGTACAAGAATAATGTACCCCACCCCTTCATGTTTAAAACTAATATGAGTAAATCTTTGGAAAATATAATATCGTCAGTACTACTTACAAGCAAACCAGTATTAAGGGAGACATTTACAGTATAAAACATCGAACAAATTCGATTCAAGCTTGACTGATTTTCTCGGGTCATGTATGCTCGTATTTGCCTGCTCCTGCCAAGTATTCAGGCAGTCATTTCCGGCCGGAAGGCATATTCATTCTTCAGAGCAAACATTGAAATCAGATGTAGGTTACGTTACCATGATTTGTGTGAATAATATCTATAGTCAGTGTAACCTCCAGTAACGTCGTATCGTAAGTATCAGGCGTTGAAAAATGTGTATATAGAATGTATGTACTGAATTACTGTATAGAAATAGACTTTACTCGCCCCGATATGCCACTGGAACCATTAACTATTAGTGAAGAAATTATGCCTTTACAAAAAAATATTAAGTTTGTTTATTTTAGAACTAATATCTCGCCCTCATGTCGTACAAGGTGTCCAATCATCCTGCTCTTCTATTCGAAGGTAAAGTAGAAGGGAAAAAAGTGAGAGACAGGACAAGAATCAGCTACATGTAACAGATAAAGAGAAGGTTGGCGTCATGTCGTACAAGGAAGTAAAGGAAGCTACTCTCGACCATGAAAAGTGGAGAGGGCTTCATCAACTGCATCGACGAGGGCCCAGCCAGAACAGAAAACCCGCCCTCGCTTCGCCAATATTACTTTACAAACATATTAATTTATTATAACAGCTACAACAACGCAGTAAAAATTTATTTACTAGAAATATAATGTCCATATTATCTTCTACTTCCTATCGCTTGGGAACTGATTCCTTTCCCCCATATAAGCTACTGAAATGTCAAATATCATCGAATCCTGTTCAATGGTTTCAGCGTAATAACAATAATTAACAAATATATATTTTGAGCTCTTTATCAATAGCAAAATTAAAATTTCTAAAAAATATTCCAAGTACAAATTCGACACCATTACAGTTTTAAACCCTATAGAACCTACAGAGATAAACCCTACAGAGATAAACCCTTTAAACCCTACAGAGATAAACCCTAAAATAGAAATAGTACTCTTTTATACCTACTTTCAAATACCGCTGCATTTTGTGAAAATGAAATGGTATTCATGAATCTGAAAAAGGATTCAAACTCATCAAAGATCATTAACTAACTCACCAAAGATATTCGTAGCGATCAATTTATCTGATATCATTCATCTCATCTCATTTAAATTTTGAATTGAAAACTCATTTACTGATTTTTAATAAAAGTACTTTTGTACATTTTTTAATATCATGAATGTTACACTTTGCCAAATATATGTGTACATGAATAAATAAATACTACTAAATAAATAAAAGCCGACAGAACTGAAAATAATTTCTGCAATACCCGACAAGTTAACCCACATGTATTTATGTGGATGCACTGGCGTGTAACCGCGACATGGTCGTGTATTTACGATAGGTTAAACACACGTGTATGAATTATGATACCACTAAATAATTTATAACTGCACTAATAATCGGCATTCATATAGTTACGTTAATAAACAGTAAAGAAGTGATTGCAGGTCGAGCCTGCGCTGCTGGGTGCAGTTCCCGCAGGATGTTTGATGCTTGTCTGATGTTCGGACGGTTTAACTGCAGACGTCAGACTGATGCTTCTACAGATGTAGAGGCAGTCCTCATACTAGTCAATCGTGGTGCTGGATGCAGCGAGACCAATTTCCTTAAACTTTTCAGCTTTGGTGCCCGATCAGATCCTACCTTATTTCTAGGAGCAACTGATAGTATTTTAATATGTTTAGTTGAAATGTCAAACAGTCGGTTAATTAAACGGGTTTCCCAATTCTTTCTTGCAATGCGTCCACTCTGTTGTAGTGTTTTGAACGTTCATTACCATCAGTCCGGACCCTCTTCTGTTAACACAAAAAAAACTAAAGTCGTTCGCCATTCAAAATTAAATACAAATTTATACGCGAACAACTTCTAAATTTTCAACAACTTTCAAAGTGAGTTCAAACGTAAGTTCGCATCAAATTAAAGTTTAACAAGAAATAACCGCACGTTTTATTAAACAACTATACCACACATTCTATATATGATTTTAGATAATGTAGCTGGTAATTCGAAGCCCTCTTAGCCTCATGTCTTATATTTATCGTTCTAGTAAATAAAAGACTGCTAGTAACAAAAAATCATTAGTATTCATGTATTTATGGGTACATAGAACATAACAATAACGATGGAAAATCTGCACATAAAATATTTTTTTTCAGAAAAGTAGTAGCTATATATTAGTTACATGATATAAACCGAAACACAATATTTTTTAAGAATTTTTTGTTTGATTTAATAATAATAAATGTTTACGCAACTCACACCCCAATACTAGGATTCCTTGTGTTGCGGTTGGCATGAACATACACAAATATGACATTACAAACACCCATAACCCGAGAACAAACATTTATCTGTCACATAAATGTCTGCGCCGGCCGGGAATCGAACACGGAACCCCTCGCTCGGCAGGCAGGGTCACTACCAACTGGACTGTGGAGTCGTCGGGGATTGTATGTTACTCAATAACTCAAAAATTAATGGACCGATTTTGATGCAATTTTAGTATAATGATATCTTATCATCTGGGTCAAAGTCAAAAATACTTTTTATGGCGAAAACCCTTATGGTGCTCTCAAACTGTTGCGATGAAATTTTTTAAACTTTATTGAAATTCGGTCTTTATACCTTCAAAACTCATCACCTGATTCTCATCACATTTAAAGGCACCAACTCTGAACGATAATATATATAATTTCCTATACGTTCCTGGAGCCTTCCCAGGAGTCAGATGGGTGATAAGGGGGTTTTAGTGGGTAGGAATCACATATAACTCGGTACCTCTCATCGAGGCCGAATCTTTAGAAGATTTCCAACCAACAAATCATTAGATAGATAATAATTTCGTCATCATTCGTCATGTACGTAAGCTTGTCCGATTCGGTGTTCCCTACTACGTCTACGTCATGGAGAAACATAACAATAAAATAAGCTGTAAATAAACTAAATAAATAAAATACTTGAGCGATGAGCGCACAACCGTCTCTCGAGATACTAGGAATGTATATACTCATAGGAGATATGTAGATATTCGAAGTGAAGTACCGAGTTCCTATCTCAAATACGATTGTCGCATGCAGTGCAATATCCGGAACAAGGCTCAGTTCTGTTCTGCCCGATGCACATCGCAGTGTGTAATGATGTGAAACGTTAAGAATTCAATACCGCCTCACTTTGCTCTTTTCGGTTACTTTAAAACTACATCGTATGTTTTATTTAAAGAAATTTAAATAATATTTAATGGCACTTGCACTGGAATTATTTTAAAACAAAAATCTACTGTGCAATCTTCTGTGCGCTGGATAGCAGTTGCTAAGGCACGTCGAATGTCTTACTTACTCGACAGCATTGATGCGACACGGTTGTGCATTCTTGCCTTGCTCAATAACAAGGAGATACAGAATATCGCTAATAGGTTAAAAATATGAGTCTTAGGGTAATTACTTTCTTACAAATGTATACTTAAATTGACCATAATTTTAAGCATACCATCTACTTACACGGGTATCGCTGAGCTGTTTCCTTTGAAGCAAGTACTTTTCCATTATTTGTATGACAGTAAATTTGCTCAAAGTACTTTTATGGCGTTTTACTATCTGAAGACTTGCAATTTCAACGTTCTTTTTAGAGAATGCGAAATTGCACGTTTACGTAAAGCAAGGATAATATGCTTGAAGAAAGGAAGCTACGTATGAAAACGTGCGCACCACATTACGGTATTTTTATACATAACAATTTCTTCTAGAACAGTATTACTTTAATAAAAACCTTGGTAAACGTGAACAATGCAGTTTATTTGCTTTGTCCTCGAATCGTAGACAGTGATTATTTTATAAAATCGTGTATATACCTTTGCTATGATATAACTGACCTTGCCAGGTTAAGGATATTCTGATCTTAAATTTCTTCCAATTCACCCATAGAGGTCAATAGCCTATTGTATTGGTGTCCGCTAGCAATCCTTTCAATCATTCATCATCATCATTAAGCTACATATATCGGCCTATGGGCTTAAGAAATTTTGTCAGTAGTTTTGGCATTATCCCTTCTACCAATCCACGCCTAAGAAGATCTATTCCCTAAATTGGACTAAAACTAAAAGGACCCAAAATTTTTGAGGAGCTCACACAGGGTGGAATTAATATTTAGTTAAAACCACTACTAGTAACCTCATAACTACCAATGTCTGTGACGGCATCAGTATTAAAAAAAACCAAATTATTGATCAACAAACCGATATCATCAATTCACATCACGCAACTATCACTATAAACATAAACTTGATGCTGAAAATTAAGACTGAAGTCCTAATAGCAACATTTAAAGAAAATTTCACAGAACTGAACTCGCAAAACGAGGCCATTGAATTGTATTAATGAAACCAAGCAGGTTTAAAGTTCAAAGAGTAGCGTAGAGTGTGTTTTAAAAGGAGTGCCTCTAAGTTGGCGAAACGCCAGCACGCACCGTTGATCACCAATTATGTTTTGTTCACACGAAACACCCACGATTGCACAACATATATGACAAAACTGCTAATTTTAACTTCCTAACACAAAACACAAAAAGTGTTAAAGTTTTTATTAATTGCAAAAAATTTTTTTAATTATGTTTTACAAATAAATAATTATAGTTTCAATGTTACTGTAGTATATATATGATTTTACTATGATATCATCACGGACACTATTTAACTGTAACAAAACGAGCTTCCGACATTTGTCATGGTCATCATTTGAAGCAAGAACTTGTTCGCATTAATAAGGCATGGCGCCGAAAAGGCCACAGGACGACATCAAGTTATACGCACAGATGCGTTTCTACCAGAACAGCAGAACGGCAAGCGATATTGCTGTCTTATATCAAAGTGGTAGCTGATAAAATTGGTAGGATTCTTAGTAGAAAATATACCCAACAGAAGCAATTTATTTTCACTGTTTAAAAAAGTAGCAGCCTCCTTACCTAGAATATATGTATTTTACCGATATTTCGACCCAGTTACGTGGATCATGGTGACAGCGAGATTGCGAGACTTACTGTTGCCTAAAGATATTACTCAATACCATTGCCCCGGAGTTTATAAAATTTATTACAACCGTCATAACTCCACATTGGTCAAACAAAAAGGGGTAAAAAATTAAAACGATAAAAGAACACATCAGCGCAGTCAAAAAGAACGACCCGAAGAGATCGGCCATAGCAGAACATCTGATTCAACGCCGTTCAAATCAATGGGTTGAGTTGCATAGCCCAAAGGTGATCTCGGCTGAATGTCACTACATTCCACGTTTAGTATTTGGCCACTTAGATCAAAAAACATAATTTGCGACTAACACTAATCATCCTAATCAAATAGTAATCTACTCATCCTGATGATTCTCCGTTTCGAACCGAAACACGTGTTGGTGACGGTATGTACGAGTAGTTTGTGTCAGATGAAAACGGGGTCAATTTCGGTGCGTAAAGATACTGATATCTTGACATTGATGTCGTGTGTGGCGATATGATACGCATTACGAACTAAACGTATGTACCTCGACGTACTCCATGCATTTTAAAACATATCTTTTTCTTGTAATTTTGCACCTAATTATATTTGTAAAAAAATTGGAATCATAAAATAGTTGAACTTACATAAACTGCTTTACCTACATGCGCTTGGTAACGAAAATTAATTAATGAATCCTATTAATTGGCCGACTTACAAATATAAAACTAGCTAAGATTACGTAACCTACTGACTAATGCTGTCATGTTGTCTCAGTTATATACGGTACCTATAAATATTTGTACAATATCAGAATAACGTCTTTAGGAACTGGTACTGAGGCAGTCAAACTCAAAACTTTAACCACAAGAACAGGTACTCAGGCAGTTAAACTCAAAGCTCTAACGTTTTAATGATACTATTATTCAGTTTAGTAACTACTACTACCGACTTCATGCATTATTTATATTAAAAATGCTTCAAAATTGCAAAGCCTTCAGTAAGCACTACTCTATGAAAGCACTTGGAGTAAATTTACAGTGCCGTCGTACACAGTATGTTTCCTAAACGGAATACGCAAAGTCTGAAGTGAAATCTAAAACAGTAACGTAACAGCGGAAACGCTACAACCATTCCTATTAAACATACTTGTATCGAGTCTGGCTTTCGCTGTTTTGTGAACAAAACGCGTGTACGTGAATAAGGAGGAGGAAGTAAACTAGTTGATTCGAACTTTCCATGTTATGTGTGTACTCCATAAATAATAATAATAATAATAACATATATTTATTTACTCTCACAGTCTTACATCTACACATGGGTTAATACAAATAATCAATGCCTTACTTAGTGAGAGTCTGGTACCTCCGTAAGACTTTTATTTATTTATTTAGTGCCTAATGAACTTAATGAACTTATAACCTATTTTTTAATGAAAAACACATGTTTATACCCACATACACACACACGCTTACACACTCACAACCCGCACTAGGATTCCCTGTGTTGCGGGTGGCATGGACATACATAAATATGACATTATAAACACCAATGACCTGAGAACAAACATTTAATTTTATCTGTCACATAAATATCCCGACCGGGAATCGAACCCGGGACATCACACTCGGCAGGCAGGGTCACTACCAACTGGGCTTTGGGCTCGTAAAATTATTAGCATTCTGTACCCGCCAAATTAATGTGACAAAGAGAATTCTGAGGGAGCCATACACACAACAAAGTATATGGACATAACCTAATAATTTAATTAATTAATTTTACAAGTTATAAAACAAATTTATACAATAATTGTTCTATCTGACGTCATTTGAATTTATAGTATATAAAAATGGATAATCTCTATGCAATCTAAAATTAATATTTCGTTGTTGAAAAAACGAGAGAAAAAATTAAATTTTTATTAAAAATATTTTTATTTTAATCATAACTTCTTAAATTCATGATTTAAAGATATTTAAGAAAATGCATGAAAGTTAACTAACCAGAATTTACAGCTTTATCCATAATTATACTGCTGAGTCCAAAATAAAAATATAAAATAGTGTATCTTCTGGCGACATCCGAAGGAAGCGAATCTTTTATACATAATTTAACATATGCAATCACGATGCAAGTATTACACATTTAATATTATATTAAAACTTTTTTCTTTCAATATTAAAATTTTAAATCAAAAAATACCTTTCATCAACAAAAGTTGACCTAGAACCATGTTGTAAAAATTAATTTTGACAACATTAATTTCATTAATTTTCTACAATTACAATATAATTAATTATCCTCAAAACTATATAATTGAAAGTAAAAAATAAAATTAAACAAAGTTCTGTCCATGGTGTGTGGAATGATCAATGTTCAATAGTGTGTTCCCATGTCATTTATGAGACTAAATTAAAACTCATAATAGAAATAACAAAGCTTGTGTGATCACTACATTCTCTGTATGCATTTCAATTCAATATCCCTATGTTTTTATATTATTCGTATTCTGTAAATTTACTAAATTATCGTAATACTCCAAGATCGGTATTAATTTGTACACCTTACCATGTGTCCGTCTGCAAAAGTAGGCTTTTTAAGTTTTGTGAAAGAAACAGCATGTTAGCAATAAGACCTTCGATTGTTTTTTTCTTTTGTATCTCAACAAAATTTACATATTAGTGTACAATAAATAGTATTTGTATTGAATATGATCCCAGTAGAACATATCCATTAAGAAGTTTCCTCAGTACTCGATCTTTGTTTATGTTGTTGGCAAGATTGCTACAGATGGGAAATCAAGTTTTCTTAACGTTCGTACATTCTCTCTTACCACTTACAACAATAACAGAAAGTTTGGAAACCCATGAGATGCTAGTGCTCAATCAATTTGGGAAAAAGTTTAAACGAAAACGGCCAAGTGCTAGTCAGACCACAAACGGTAACCACTAGTCATGGGTGGTCCATCTGTTCATTTTTCGAATATTGACATACAAAATTGATAAAAAAGTTGTCCCAGACTTGTACATAAATATGAACTATTATACACACCTATTTCCAAATTTCATTGTTGTAGTACCAATGGTCTCTGAGTAAACTGAACGGGCAGGCAGGCGGGCATGATGATACTGTAAGAGTTTCGATTTTGTCACTTGGCTACCGAACTCTAAAACATCACTACATACACATTGAACCGCTAGTTCGTACATCATTATACGCGCACAGTGCATCGGCGGGCGAAACGCTTTGTTCCGGATATTGCGATGAGAGTATATTTCTTTCACTATCGCTAAATTATATTCTTCTGGTAGTTTATTCTTCGCCGCTGCATTTTTGCTAAGAAACTTTTGCCGTCACTTGCAATGAACTTAAAATTTACTATAAGCTTACATGTGGATTTTAAAGTTGTCAAGTATACGCTCGTATGGATTTCTAAAACGAACTACATAAACGTTTCTATTTAACATATTAAAAATTATGATTTTAATTCACCTCATTGTGGATCATATATGTATAAGTGGTATGGCAATATTTCAACTCAGTATCATGGATAAATTTAGGGCCTAATTTCAGTAATGCGTCTGAAGTTGTCAGGTGTGAAATATCATCATGCCAGATGACATTTCACACTAATACATCAGACTGTTTGTCTCAAGCACATCTTCCTCCACCACCCTCCTATCCTACATCTGATTCTGAGAAATATTCGACCATCTTCTTCATAATAATAATGCTTAATAAAACGACTTTATGATTTCAAGTTGTAAATTTTATCCGGTTTTTGTTTAATAATCAAATAAAACCGTCAATTTCTTTTATTTATCGAATCTTGTTTTATTTATTTAATATTATAAAAAATAAATTGTGTGGCCAGTTCACACACGGTAGAAGTAAAATTTCATACTACTACATTTTAAGAGAATAAGATAAATACAGTGTACTAGGAGTAGAATAATACTGTACGTTTTATTTATTATTTTCCTTTGCCAATATTCACTTTATTATTATTTATAGGTATTATTAATATTGGGAATCAGTTTTCGGCACATTCGATTTTTTTTTATTCAAATGATAAAATTAATAAACCACGCTGGCTATGAAACCTTTGGCCAAGGCTTCGTAATACGAAGGCGTACAGACGCATCAACACACTAAGAAACATACACACGTCGAGCGCTCGAACTAGATCAAGTGTTTACAGTGCAGTATACTCACTATACGATTCCTTTTCTGTCACTTACACTCAGCTGCCGCTTTTTCGTTTCATCGAGTTTCAAATCACAACAGTACTGAAGAAGTTTCACTTCAAAAAAATAGTCGAAACTTTTCTAAAACAGACGTAGGGTATACGATAAATTAAAAGTGAAGATAAATTAAAAGTTTTATGTGTAATTTGTTTTTGTAGTTTACAAAACATGTTAAGATATCCCAAAGTAGTAGTCACAGAGGAAATATGTTCATTGCAGTAGTAATAAAAATAATGTAAGAAGGAATATTGAAATGAAATAGCCCTGCTGATGACACGAGCAATCGTCGATGCTGACGATGTACAAATACATAAACTTGTACAGATGTACTTCGACAAATTCTATTGTAATGTAATAATGCCACGGCGGCAACCTACTTCGTGCGCGCTATCTCCTGTGGGCTTTCCGCCGTGCCGGAGATAACGTAGCAAATTGAAACCAGAACGTTGCGTTACCACCCGTTTTAGTGTACAATTGCTTCTGGTATATATAACTTTGCTCACCTGAGGGCAAAGATAATGTAACATTTTTTTAGTGATGATGACATTTGAAAACTTAAGAATACCATCTGAATACATTATAAGATTTCGAATTACGTCACCACTAACATCACAAAATTTGCCTCATCTAGATGTTATTGGTCATTTAATTTGATTTATAAAGGATATCATTAATTTGATCAAGGTATATGTAATAAATTGCCGAGATTAGACTTATATTTATTTAACAACACATATTTACAACTGTAAGTCAAGTACTCCCCAAAGATAGGGCCAAAAGGACCCCTTTTCTGTGTTGCTCAGACAAGCTTTTTTATTTATAATATCAAAGATTGAACTATTAAACTTCAAAAAGAGCCAGAAAAATGATTTACAGAAGAGTCCATCATAAAAACTCCAATTTAATTTTGTTCATACAAACATATTTGAATTGCTTTCATATAAAGCAAAAATATGTACAGAAAGGTAAAATATAAAACTATATAAGCTTTTACGTCGCTTGTCTCACGTTGAAATTAGAAAGTAGAAGATGGCGTTTAGCAATATATGCAAGGGAACGTGACATAAAATGTACAATAGAATGTATCCGACGACAGCGGGTCTCTAATTTAGACTTGTTTAACCTGTCTCGATATACCATTTGCATACCAAACTTCATTGTGAGGAAAATTTAACTTCTTGTTCATATTAAGCTTTGCTACGTCGTTTTACGTGTAGAAATAGAGGTTACTGCGAACCACGAGTACCGCATCATTCGATTTAACGCCTTACTTACATAACTGGCACAATATCTTTTGCGACAAATACTGTTTGTAAATATTAATAAAATTACAGATATATAGGTACATTTTACTTGTCCCTGTAGCCCGGGACCAGAATAGGGCTACGGGATCCCCTGCCTGTCGTAAGAGGCGACTAAAAAGGGGCTTCCGGGGTCGTGGGCGGCCAGGGTGGGAGTCTGAACCGTCCTGCCAACGACCCCGGGAAGGACGTATACCGTGTGTGGCCGCATACCGGCTTAACACCAGAAATTCGGGGATGATCGTCCGCTCATCCTGAGCAGAGCCCGACGGGGCACGCGCTCATAGGACTCCGGTCGTGTTCCGATGGAGATCCCGGAGTCCTATCATAGCGCCAAGGAAGGTCACCCCCTCGTCAACAAAAAAAGGGTACATTTTACTTACGCACCCTTCTTGACAAGCAACAGGCGCCCAATATTGTAAACTTACATACTTAATTTAACTTTTCTAATGATTTAACAGTTGTTCTCTAAAAATGTGCTTCGTAATTCTCAAGTTAGGTTAATTCCGCAATTATGTAATTATCTATACTTAATAATAATTCATAATTTTTAAAAAAAATTGAGGCGATAAAATTATGTCGCTTTTTGCTCGCAAAATCTTACACGGCCAAGCAAAATTCAGTTCAAAACATCAAAAATATCGAAATGTTGTACACCGCAATTTTGGTAAAATAATTATACAGAATATTTCAGACTTTTAACGAGAAGCAATATTTGAAATGTAATTTCAAATGGTGTTTTTCGGAATCCGGCAGACAAAAAATAAACATGACCGCAAAACGACGTTTTAAAAGTTCTTTTCGCTTTTGCTGTACCAGAACGGTAGCTTTGATGGTTGTGTCGCTGAGGTCTTTTTACGCAAGCCCCGCTTGGCAATCAAAAGCATTTCCTGTATTCATACAATTTAGCGCATTCACTGCGTAATAAAATGAACTAGAATTAACGGTTATTATAAGGAGTGAAAAGAAACTGTTCATCAAATATTCATAAATTTGAAGAAGATGAATAAAATAAATAATTTTATCAGGCAAAATTCATATTTTGTGTCATTTGTGAACTCAAAAGTAATACTCGATTTTGATGATATTCCGAATTCATAATCAAAACTATGGCATCCTAGGAAATAATAGGTAGGTAGAATACAAATATTTTCCGATTTCAAAGCTATCTAGTGAGTCGAACACAATTCCTGTACACGAGACGCGGGGTGAGACAAAGAACACGTGTCATGTTTTTGATGCCTTTTATGTGTCATTGATGTTTGCCTTTTAGGCATATCAATAATATGTCGATTGCTCAAAATTTGAAAGTACATGTCATGTCTGTAAGGAAGAAAAATATAAGTATAAGTATTATAAGTATGGAAGAAAAATACATGCTGCGCCGACCCCAAATAAAATTGGGATAAGGGCAGGAGAATGATGATGATAATGATGTCTTGTCTGTAAGGAATAATCTGCATAATATATTATCTCCAGTTATTCGTGCAGTTTATATATTTGTAAACCTATTTAAATATATTGTAAAATGATATCACCGTTTCCATACAACTTGAATGACTAAACAAATAAAAAACCAAACGTGTATGACCGACACGCCGGACAGCCATCGAGCGACAGCGTGCGAAATATAACGCAAAAAAAATTCACTGGTGTTCGTAAATATTCAATATTTTCCATTTAGTTTCATATTAACTTTAAAAACATTAACACATTTATTATATAACATTGTTATATTTCTCTTTGTGCATTAATAGTTAAAAAAAAATATTAAAGAATCATAAAAATTGCTATCACTAATATCAAGGTAAGTAATAGAACACGAAATTAATGTTCAACTTACATTCAAAGCAAATGAGGGAAAAGCGAGAGTTTTTTCGAGAGATTCAGCGAAATGAATGGCTTCACTTTAATCATCATCACGACCCACAATTGTCCCACTCGAGCCAAGCGCGGGTCCCCTCTTACAATATAATGACCATAATCCACCACGTCACATAAACACTCAACAGACACCGAGAACACATCTTAATTAATTAATATGGAATGATTTAAATTAATAATCTTATAAAAGAAATAATAATAACTTTGAGGTTGCCCGTTTCCTCACAATGTTTTCCACTGAAGCATGTGACAATTGATTGATAACATGGTTTTCTTTCAAAAAATACTGACACACCAATCGATGTTGAACAACATATTGATTATATTGAACTTAATGACTGTGACAATGTTCCAACACAATTCGGTAATTTTTGTCCATTTTCATGCAAACCAACATCGCATAACCACAAGTAGATATCTATTGTCATATCGCAATCCACTAGTAAATCTACTAGTATAGGAAAACAAGGCCCTTACCTTCAACAATAGTAACAACAGCCGAAACAATTGTTACCCGTTTTTGTCATGCATTTCATTCATAAATTTTTCACGTTTACTCTACACTTAAACCTTTCCTTGTCAACAATTCCACCTGATGGTAAATGCTGGTGAACTCTGAGATGTTGAATGCACTAACTTATAAAGGCCTACTCACTCTCCTCTTGAAGACTTTCATACCATAAATAGCCGAAAACACCGACGCGGGCAAGTTGTTCCAGTCCTTTGCATTGCATATAACGAATGACGACGTAAACCACTTCGACGGGCAGACGAGATGTTCACGACGTAAATATGGATACTCGCATTATTATTATTGTTAATATATTATATTGTTTAATCCATTTGTAAAAACCGCATAGAAATACGTGCAGTGAACTTCGAGATTATCACGTTCAGGCAGTCCGACTTTGTTTTATACTACGTAACATGATAAACAAAAAGTTTACATAAATGACAAAAGAGTTTCGTCTTGTTATACGCTACGCGCGAAGTTGATTGAAAATTTTGACTATACTTACGCCTTGTAAAACAATTAACTTTATTAAAGATACACACACACACACATATATATATATACACGTTTATACACACACCACGTTTTAGTTTGTGAGAGAATAATAATATACTTGCATTCCTTCAAAATATTTTAATGACGTGTCTTGTTTGTGTGCCCTATTGAAACGTTGCGCATATCATTACTGCCATAAAAATGTGAGTTATGTTTTATTTAAGAAAACAAAGCAAGAAATCTGATACAAATGTGAATGTTAATAAAAAATATGATAAAAGCATTTTCTAAACGAGTGGTGACATTTAAAGGTATTACACAGGTAGGTATATTTTTGTTATTAATTTGTACCCACAATAAATTGCAGGAAACAAAATATGTATGAAAAGTTTGTACGGAGGCACCGCTTATTTCTAATCAGAAATTCCTTCCAGTAGGCCGAAAATTCGAAAAGTGATACGATGAGGAAACTTAGCGCATATCAAAAACATAACATCATTTACATATGTCGGAGTTGACCAACACTACTGGCACCGTGGTCAGATATATTCGCGGGCCGATAATTTTTTTTTTTGGACAGAGTTACAGTTTTGCACAAGAATTCTCTGCCTATTATGATTACTAACGTATAACATTTTTTAACAAAGGCATAGCCTTAATATTGTTATAATTAAGTATATATTATCTAATACAGGTGCTGCGGTGATTCGCATTGTCACCTCCTCAATGTTAAAGCACCTTTCAAAACTGTAGCAGGAGTAAAAAACAACTTGCATAAGTGCATCCATACCATTCTACTCATAATTTTACCCAATCAAATTTCTTTTAGAAGCCCTAAGCTACAACTCCTTAGATATAGGAATATACGTTCAAATCACCACATCGTATAAGATATTCCACAGTAAAATCGATATCTCCGACTTAAATAATGACCTGTGTAGTAGGTTGCGTGGGCTTCATAAGTACCCTATTTGTTCGTCCTGAAAACATAATCTTTTCGCGGTACCCTTAGGGCGCATTGTCGTGCGCACTTACTGCCTATTCCCCTTGTCCTCACAGCCTTAATGCTCTCCTTGGCGCGCTTACCCCGAGTGCGATTTTTTTTGCGGATGAATAAATAGCAATTTTTTTCCGTATGACAGAAGTGCTGTGAATGTGATATGTGTACAAATTGTCTATAATAGATACAATTTTTTTCGTTACTTTTTTCCTTAAAGTAAATAAACATTTTACAATATACCTAAATGAACAAAAGGTAAAACGTCGAAATACAAACATAAGCTATCACTAATATGATATTAAAATAAGTCACATGTGTAACTAACCCAATCATAGCTCCGAACCAAACAGCGCAACGAGATAGAACCATGTCATTGCATCCGGGGTTAAAAATAACGACACTGTTGACACAGGTGTTGCGTGGCACAGGCGACCATTCAAACTGCAATATAGCGGAGTTGCATCGCTGACAATACGAGGCGAGCTATACGAGACATCTCACCGAAGATGTTTTGCTGACGTTGCACAGCGAACAAATTGACCTGGACATGCTGTTTAATCGCAGCGTTGTGCATCAGGCAAATTTGTGTTGCTCAAGGTAGATTATGGGCAAAGAACAGTTTACATCCTATATATAGTATCTTCTTATATATATTTAAGTAGGAAAATAATGGTATAATATTATTTATTTTTCATGTATTTCCTAACGCCTAGATTATTTTAAATTTTGCACCTGATTAGGGGCCTGGTTGGTAAACTCAGTAAGAACTCAAAAGACATATATGTCGTGTTTACTAAAACAAAAGGAAAAACAGTTTATTCATGACATTTAATATGTCCTTACGAGACTTCTTTTAAAGAAATTCAACTTTTTAGTTAATATACAGGTAAAAATTCTTTTTTTTGTGTCTATCTATCTTTTACTTACATTTTCATAAATTTCAAAATGTCCAAATCTTTTAATATTTTGCATACATATAGAGAACCGATGACAGTACAATAATTTCTTACTCAAAGTATGATTTTCCCATTATTCCATCACAACAAAAAAAGTCGTCATAAGTTATAGTACGTTATATTACGGCTAAAAGTGACTTTTCTGTGAATATTAAGTTTTTACACGCTTTATATATATGTATATATATATATATATATTTATATTGATCATGCAGTTATTTACATGGGATCATGTCTCTTTGCTGCTGGACAGGCATATGTAGCTATCAGCCGTGTAAAATCATTACATAGTCTACAAATAGAAGAGCTCGGTTTTTCCAAGCCAGGGAGAAGTCTCTCCAGCAAGGAGATTCCCATGTAATGGTGACGCGTTAGATGCAATGGTGAGATTACTATTAAATAAAAAGCGTGAGGTGCTTTCAACAACTGATATCCAGAACCTCACGCTTTTTTTATGTTAAAGCTAACTTTTCTGTTAGCTACTCTATCTTATTTTGAATATGTTCAAAAAATCATAGTATACACAATTAAAGGAAATTCCCTCTTTCATTTTCTTTCTTTCTCTTGATTACAAACATTTATTTTAACATTATTTTAATTTTTTTAGTTCATTCGCTACGGAACCGTATTTCTTTAGTTTTTTGGAACTGTAATTTATTTTCTATTTTTTACTTCATATTTCTACGAAAGCGTGTTTTTAGTTTTTTTTAAACTATATTTTATTTTGTTTTGTACAATTCGGTATAATTAAATAACAATACCAAATTATTTTCATCGTTACAACCCATAATAGTCCCATTGCTGTGCTCGGGTCTGTTCTTACCATAAGACAAGTTCAAGCCTTAATATGTTTTTTACTATTATTGTACAGACAGACACACCAAGAAAAATTACGAAAGGTACGATATTGGGGTAAAACAGGATTTTGAAATTCAAATTAAAAATCATTTAATCATATAGGTATTGTGTAAATACACTTATGTACGTCATTTTTTTCTTCTACTACCGTTTCGAAAAGGTGCTTTAACATTGAGGAGAAGAAACGGCGAAATAAACTCCTCAGCACATCTTTTAAAACAACACATGGTAATTACAAAAGTTTAAGCCTGTCCGGAACTGGTTTTGACACTATTATTACATGATGTCCTTGTCTTTAATATATTCATCTATACTATCCTTTACCTATAAGCTGTATTTTAACGCGTAGCTTAAAAGATCCAATGGGTAACGCACCTATCAACTTTGGAACCTTATTGTAAAAACGAACTTAAGCCCCATAAATAAATAAATAGAAAACATAATATTCTAGTGTTCCTACGGAATCGGATTGACAGCCACTTGATCTTATTGCGAAAGTGAGACACATGATCAACAGTTTTTTAAGACCAAAAACGAAGCGAATACATAAGTTTTACAATCGCTCCAGCTATTTCACTTCCGTTACTGCTCTTGTAGCAGACGGACCCCTCCGACATACTCTCGAGTAAGTCCTTCACTTTTTCGACTGTATTTACTGTGCCGTCGAAACCGATCGACCGCGACTTATT
>PDGT01000036.1:2761400-2886369 GCA_003671415.1 Megathymus violae
CTTCCGGAGGGTAGCCCACTACCATCTCTGGGCGCAAAAAAAAAAAAAAAATCCAGCTATTTATGTTTTATCAAGTACATCATATGAATTATCAAATGAAAGGGTTTTTATGACTGACAAAATATCAATTTTTAATTATAGTTAGTACAGAGTTTAACAGATGCTAAAGAAAATGCCATGTCATGACCATGAGCCTCTCTCTTTTCTCGGTAACTACTTAGCCGTAGGTACTACTCTAAAAATCTCTAAAGGTAAATATACGAGTACGCTCTCACCTAAAATTCGCAGTATAATTTTCGTAAAACATAAATCACACAGTTAAAATGTGCGGTCGTAAACCCTATCCTGCGCAAGTCTTACACGTACTTCACAGATTTTTCAATTTTTATGTACAAATGTTGATAAACCTTTGAAATACAACTGTTGTTGTTAATATATTGGTGTTTAACATATTGATTTTTCACACCGTATGAACCTAGAAAGAAAACTTTCTTCAAAAAAACAAAATATTAACTTTTATGTCACAAAATATTTTAAATAATATTATAATTATTCGTTAAAAAAAACTATGAATGTTTTCTTAAGAAGAGTGATGTTCACAACATTAATAATGGAAAAAAGCTAAAGTAATTGGATCCATTTCAGACTTAGCAAAACTGGTGGTTCTTTCATGGGTAGATATATGTAAAAATTTGTAATAAAAAATTTCATTAGAATTGACAGTTATATAGAATGGCTATAAACTAGATAATTACTTTAAGAATAAGGGTTTAATATTTTCATAAGTAGTTAGTAAGTGCTTTCTGTAACTGTGAGTTAAGAAAAATCTCCGTGGGTGTTCCTTGCCGCCTCTTCTTCTTGGCAGATGTTCACTGTTGAGATTTATTGAAATAATGACGTAATTTAACTATCGAAAAGTGTTTGTAATAAGCAACATTGAATAAATTTTATTTTACTTCATGTCACTAGAACAATGTATTTGCCAAATGTTTTGAAAGACTATTCTTACAAAAACTACACATTGATTTTTATTTTATCTATGTATTGAAAAATTCTAAATGCAATTTTGCAAACCGGTGCCGCAGACGGAAGTGTAAGCCTGCCGGAGATATTTTGCTGACATCGAAGAAAATGCTCACCCTATATTGAATGTTCCGATATTCTTTCACAGAACATTGATTTTATAAAACTATTTCTATTCATGGTATATCAGTTGCTTTTGTTCCTCTGCCTCTGATATTTAACAAAGATGCTTTTGTGGTATTCATGAAACTAGTGTTAGAATCAATATATTCTAACACTGCTGGCGGTACTACCGCCATAATGTGATATTTTGTATCGGTCTAAGCCTTTTCATGTTAAAATTAAAGTTGCAGTTCCACGGAACCCGGAGCCGACAGCGGCAGACGGCGACGGCATGAGGCATAAATACTTATATCTAAATTTAAATTGAACAGCAAAAAAGATAATAATGATAACAACTTATATCTAAAATTAAATCTAAAAGTATTTACATTAAAGTTCTACATCAGAGTCATCGTCATCCACATGAATTACGAATTCTTCTGCCAGATGAGATTTCTTCAAGTCTTCATCTTGGAGTTTTTCTGCATGCTTCACACAATCTTGCCAGTTCTTTTGCGAATATATATACTTCGATATATGTACTAAATTAGCATTGCATTAATTTGCAGGCATTAGGTGGGTGTAATGGTGAAAAACAAATTACATAATAATCGACAAACAATGATCATAACATAACAATATCGCAGCACCCCCTTTGTATACCGCACCGCCGCCGTGCACGTGCCTTCGATAACTCATTTGTTTTTATCGATAATGGCGTTGCGCCCACGCAACATACTCACCGCACTAGCCGGCTTATCTATTATGACCCAAACTGCACGGAGAAAAAAATTATACTATAGAAGACACGTGATGCGGCCATGCCTGCCGATGGTAAGTGGTCACAGCCGCGCATGAACATTCGTGACCGTCATTTGTATTATATGTTTCATTGTATTTAATTATGTTACTGTATAAGTTGAATTATAATAATTAAATAACTAGTAACATAGTTTAACAATAGTTGTAATCTAGTTTCCATCGATGTTCTTTCTGAATCTTTCACAGAGAATTAAAACTCTTCTCATTTGAAAAGATTAGAACGGGTCTCATCCAGCAGGCCCCGTATGAAAGATCTATCTAGACGTCTCAATTTGCCGTCTGAATAGAAGAGTTCGTAAGGCTATGCTTACTTCAGGTAAGAACGATAAATTAAGTTCAATTAATAAACAACAAAATTTTGCCGGCGGCTAACATATCCTAAATAATATGGCAGAAAATTAAGTGCAACGTGAATCGGATCTTCCTTAAGGACAAAAGCTTCCGGGTTTAATCCCCGACTGGTTTAGACCGATGTACATTTTTTGACAGATGTACGGGTATGTTTAATAGTCTTAGGCATTCATGATGTATTATTTCTATGTCCATGCCCCATCCGAATAATCTGGTAATATACGAGTGTATCCGAAGCCTGTACTTTGCCATTGCCTCTTCACGCTTCTGTAAGCGCAAATGCTTTTCCACTTGCAATCCCATCCAAATTATCCACTGTGTCCGGAATTGGTAATTCCGAAGATAATATGCATCAATCACATTAACACAAACCGTGGAACTACGAGCGTTTCACAAATAAAAGTATTGTGCAGAGTTGTAAGAATTTACTCCTTAGTTCCAAACACTTTCTAAACTTGAGCCGGTTTAATACTTTGAAATATATAAACATACTACAATTTCCAAGACAATAACTATCAGTCTGCATAACAATAAAGAACATGTAAAGAAACACTTTGTTTCCCCATACGGCTCATAAGGCATTGTAAGACGCTTTGCCGGTTCGTTAGTTCGCCTATTCGCGAAAACGGATTGCAGCTCAAATCTTCCGTAAATACATTTATCTCCCGGCGTTGCTACGCCTTTGTGTCCTATTCACTTTAAGGTTATAGCTCCTAGGGCTAGGCTCGCTTCTGCCAATTGCGTCTATACCTGCATCTAAGGAACACGCTGCTTAATACGAACATAGAATAGTCATAGAACTGTTACTAACACACTAACAAACTATGGATGCTTATGTCTGAAATAAATGTTTAATAATAATAATAATTAAAAAAATGTTCTAAATGAAAGCTACACACACGCGCGCACACACACACTTTTTTAAACAGTTGATTTATGTTGGTATAATTTAAAACCAGATTTGAGTTAAATAATTTAATCAATTAAATGTCAAGATTCAAGTGCTTCTATCAACAATTACAAAGGATCATTTAGAGCTCCAGTACTTTTTTGATTGTAAAATAATGTTTCACGGTAGGAGTTAAAATGCTTAAATAGAGCGCACGCTGTTTATTGTGAAGGATAATGTGGGGATATTTCATAATTTAGAACCATTTCACTGATGGGCTCTGATTTCATTCAGTATGAAATTGTTTAAGATCATAGCCCAACATTCCAATCAAATACG
Source organism: Megathymus violae (assembly GCA_003671415.1). Lineage (NCBI taxonomy): Eukaryota > Metazoa > Arthropoda > Insecta > Lepidoptera > Hesperiidae > Megathymus > Megathymus violae. The sequence goes on from PDGT01000036.1 coordinate 2,764,927, forward strand.
GATTACCATATCAGTATATACCGACAACATTATGAAAAACTCTTAGGTATGTAACTTGTTTCAAGAAATTTTCATTCACTTACGAAAATCATAATCAATTTGAAATATACATATGATAATAAACTATGAACATGCAAGGGGATTCGATCTTTCGTCCATTAAAGATTCAGTGTTGAAATAAAATTGTTTTTCTTAAATAATAACTCAACCGTATGAGATCTTCACAGTCTCCAACAACATAGAGTAATATGAATATGGAACATGTATTATTTTAGGACAAAGGATTCTGCTGGAAGTACGACTATGTTTCTTTAAAACTGACCACCGTGTGATCTTTTATAAGGAAAACATTTCGAACAATTTAAATGTGCAAGTATATACGTATCTATAAACAGTCCAAATGAAAGTTAGTTTCCATGTAGATGTTTGTTTTACTTGTTTGTTTTATTAATTTCTTTATTTTATCCCATTTTATGCTTTTAACAGTAAATTTTCCTAGTTCTATCATAACCGAAAATAAATAGATATTGGCCTCAACATGCATTAATCTCTACGCCGTAGTTTTGTTATTAATCTATTTTTACGCGGCGATTGTAAATCAATAAATAACAAAGTAACGCTCATAAAATTTTCTGCCGCGATCACTTTTCAACGTCTGCTGAAACTATCTAATCTATCAATTACGCCCGACACAAGCGTTGAGCCATGAGCCCTTCTAAAGAATTTCAACTTACGACCCATATATCGCTATCCACAATTCGATTTCTTCCAGCGCAGCTTTCTGCAGTCGGGTAAAGATAAACGGACTAAATCAATTTACAGTGGGTTTGAGCGCACTTCGATCTAACCTAACTTCTTATTCGTAGAAATATATCCATAGTACATAAACGAAAAGATATGTACAATCTTCCAGTAAAGGGAATGGATTCACGAGAGTATTTCGTTATAAACTTACTAGTTTTCTACTCATACTCGCTTTGCTTCGGAAACATAATCCTTAAGTTTAATAATGAGGAAGTACCATTGTAGCATCAAGTTAGAATCTCATTGCATTGAAAAATATTATGTAGACATACTCGTACATAATGGTAAACAGCATAGCCACGTAAATTAATGTTTAGGCTCTGGATATTGGAAACTACTCCTGCTCAATTTATCTGTGTTTAATAGAATGCCAGCTTGCCCTATTTTAACATTTCAGGAGTCGGTTTTGGGAGTTTATGAAATGGAAACTTATATATATTTCAGATAAGTGGGCAACCCAAGGTATTGGTAATGTAATGACCGTTATGCCGCTCCAATGTCCTTCTTTTTCACTGCGTAATTCATTTTCGCCCACCATCAATTTCCCGTGTATGTTATTGAAATCCCATGCATGCATGCATGGTATGCCCATTAAAACACAACGTTTTCTCCTCATCTCAATTGGATGCCACAGGACAGGTTTTCGATGTTGCCATAAAACGTTAAGAGCACGCCAAGTGATGGCTTAATCATAAAATAACTATTTAGTCCGAGTGAAGATACTGGACATAGCGTCTTCTCCTGCCAACCGATCTTCATCTGCAAAATGTTAAGGAACTGGCATCATGCAGCTCTAAGTTCTCCGTACATAGCTAGCAGGGCAAACGTCTCAACATACCTTTCAGAAGCATAGAAATGGTAAAAAAATTTCACCACTAGCGATCACCCATCCAACTACCGACCGCTCACGAAGGGCTTAACTAAGTCGTTCACTTAAGATTGACACAATTAACTTATCCCTCAAGCTTTGAAATCTTGATTAAATAATGGCTTGAAAGTCATTGAAACCTGGGTTCGAAATTTACATCTAGTTTCCTCACCATAATATAATGCATGAGATGGATGTGTTATCCTTACGAATCTAAAATGTAAAAGAAATATACAAAATTATTATCTTATTCTGAGAGAAGAACATAGTCCTACAGTTGTATATAGTTTACAGTTACGAGTTCTGATGATGATAAACCAGCTTACACATATGTACATTTTACGGTTGACTTGAAAGAATCCGTTCATCCGATCAATGTAAGAGATTCAAACTTTAAAATAAAAACTTCTATAGAAATGCAATATTAAAAGGAACCACAGTGGGCGGTAACCAACGTATGCACGATTGCTTATCGTTCCCATATTATATTGTCGTACATAAAAGTTCTTTGAAAGCGCTGTACATTTCATTTTAAACGACAAAAAGTCTTTGTAACATGGCTTTTACAGTAAATCGGGTATAAACTACTCTATGATTTAGTTTTATTAGATCAGCACGACCACATAAATTACGATGTTTAAACTTTGCGACGGATTTTACCTTTCGACTTTCTCGACATTCTTTGATTTTTCCTCTACACCAAAATGACGATATCCAAAATACGAGGAACAGGAAAAATGACCATTTATAAAATAAACGCATCATACATCATTTGAAATTCTGCAAAAAATAACTGCAATAAGTCAAGTTTGTGGACACGGAGTCGAATACTTTCGTGGATTTTTAAACCGAGAATATCGATTTTAGTTTAAGTTACTGCAACTAAATCTATATATTGATCTATCTATATATCCATAGATCAATCTAGACGATTTACTTACAGTGATAAGGACTAACTTGTTCTAGAAAGTTTTAACAAACCTAATTATATTTTGCACGGAATGTATAAAATTATTTACAATTGAAGCATTAAGCCGATGATTGGCAGAATTATTCTATTTCTCTATGTCACATACCGATAAATATACCACACGTTGTTCCAAATATACTGACAACATATTTTCCCGCGCGTACATGGGCGCACGATGGACGATTTAGAACCACACAAAACGCTTCGGTAATATACTCGTATGCTTACTGCTACACCGGTAATTGTCAAACAAATATTCGATACAACTCAATTTGGGTTCCTCAATTTCCTCTTAGATTTGTACACACATTACCTACTTACTGTTATTCCACTAGCCATAACATTCGTCTAAAAATCATTAAGTTCGAAGGTTAGGTTGTCAAGAAGCGACGCTGCTTAATGTAAAGCCGTCTTTTGTATTTTTATCTACTGTATTTTTATATGGATATTTGTGGTCTACAATAAAGGTTATTATAATTATCAAACAGCAAAACGCTAAAAATTAAGTTGCAAAAGACCAAAAGACCACTGACAATAACAACTCTATTCGTACATGACCATATATTGTATTGTATAGTAGATATGAGTATCGACAATTTGATTTCAATAATTAAAAATTTATCAAATTTTTTAACCAGAACTGACTCATATAATTGTTTAGTTTCGAACTAGTAAAATAACTGAAAAAGGAAATTACAAATTCATTATAAAACTAGTAAATTTGCACGGAGTAATTTATTAGTCCCTGTTATTACATCTACATAGGATAAATGCGCTACATAGGATTAGGTACGAATATACAGATACCGGCTTAGTACTATTTTTTAATAAAGCATCGATTAAAACACATACATCCTTACACTAAGTTGTACACCCATCTTTAGTTTCCCTAAAATATACATCACGTTTTTTTCTAATTTACTTAACCTTGTATTTCATTGCATTCCTCAATAAATCCCAGGATTTTACCCACCCAACTCTATTTTTTTGTTATCTTTCGTGTCTACGTACATCTTAGTGATAATTTATAAAATGAAGATGATTATTAAACATTACATTCACGGCACTTGTACCAATTCACACACCGTCATTATATGAAATAGCTACTTCAAATTAGTGGTTACATCTATACAAAGTGGTAAATCATGTTTCGCACATGTTTTCCAGTAGCCAATTGTCACACGGGAAAACATCTTATTAAAGTTAATAATGTCCTATCAACATATCGCTTGTTGATATCAAATAATAACACACTGAGTAATCATCATCAAGGACAGAATTTGTGAAATCGAAACACTTAAATTTAGGGCTAATTTAATGAAATCGACCTTCGATAAAAAATTAAGACTAACGAGCAGGTAAGTCACTTGATGGTGAGCGGTACCGTCCATGGGCATCTTTAACCTTCAAAAGTAATGCTGCGTTAAAGAACAAAATAGAAGCGAGGAAACCGCTTTGGAACTAACTCCGAAAATATAGCGGAAACATGTTAAAAACATTTCACGGTAGATTCTAAGTTGATAGAAACGCTAAACATGTAAAGAACCCTATCCCCGTACCTATAGGAGGACATTCAGGGTAACTAAATGGTACACGGTGAAACGACCTCATAACGCGTCGTAACGCGTCATTTGTTCAGCAGAATGCAACTCGAGACGAGGAGTTTGGCTTAAATTCAAAATTGGACGAAATCCTTTACAGCGGCTGAACAAGTGAAAGTAATATCATGTCCATAACTTTCATACGATTCACATAGAGATCAACAGTATGTCGAGTAAGAGGAACAAAAATAACTTATTCATAGGCATTAAAAAAAACTGGAAATATTATAACAAGGCAACACATCGTTGATGCCTTTAATGATGCGAATATCCATGAGTGGCGGTGACCACTTTTCATCAGGTGGCCCGGTGAGTTCTACTCGTTGCCGGCTATTTACATAAAAAAGGACAGTTGATTCTACAGGTAAATATTAGGATACAGTAGCATATAATAATCAATCAATAAATAGCATAAACTTTCAAAACGCAGCATGTCATGGTTTTCACACATCGATGAAGTCACATTAGGCATTTAGTTGATATACACGACGCAAACGGAACCTTTTTTTACAATTCTTATGAATTGAACAAGTTTATTATCGTTTACAAGTCACTATTTGCTGCTGAAGTAATTTATGTATAATTTATGAAAATAATTTAAAGTAGAATGAGACAAGTTAGTGCATGACTCCAACTACGTCCACTCAAGGACGAAAGGCTTGCTGTATATATGTATCTCTTACTCCATTTCTTCGGTGTATCTCATTAAAACGCGTAATTTAAAGGCATTGAATTATCCACTTAAACAAAATTTAGAGCTAATATCAGATTAATACTAGTCTACAGTTTCTACTGAATTTAAAATACATAAAGAATAGGTCGTGCATCTCTTATAGTTTTTTTTTGTTGCATTGCAAAATATCCTTAAAATTCATCCAACAGCTGATAGTGAGTAGGTACTTGTACACGAGCCCTATTTAAACGAATTGCAGGTCACCGCAGCTGTAACTTGCGACAGTGGGTTTTATGAAAATATCGTGATGAATTATATGGAAAGTAATGACGAGAGACATTAATAACTCCAGAAGTTATGACAAATCAACGAGGTTAATGTTGACAATAATACCTCCATACTAATGGAGCAGAAGACACCGTCATTTAATTAAATTTATGAAACGACTGAGTATAATAATTAATTTATTCCAGCTTCAATTTCTCAGTCTGACAGACCTTAGATTTATTTAAGTCGTTTCTTATGAATCCTCATTATGATTCGAGAATGAAATGAAAATCCAATGCCAAAGATAGGAAGGGATTTCGTTGTTTTAGGTAACGTGGGCAAATGTAATTTGATGAGATAATTCAAAATTATGAAATAACAATCTGTTTTAATGAAGTGAATACACGTCTCGAAATGTAATGAGTTTTTTTAATTATTAGAACATTAATAACACGAAGGAAAATCTTATCCTCAATTCATTTATATATAATACTCGTACTACCGGCCCGTCCGACATCGTTTCGGATCAGCAATTAATTATTGCCATTAAAGCCTACATCCATTCGAAAAAATGTGTGTTTCAAATGGTAAAATAATTTTTCAAATAGGTGAAATGGTTCCAGAGATTACGCGCTTCATATACCCAAACTCACAAAATTCGCACTCTTTCTGTATAATTTTAATACAGGTTAGGTAATAAAGTCTTTTATGGAAATAATACATTTATTGAATTGATCTACATACCACTGTGAACGATACACTTATGATATTTTATGGTAAATACACTAACTCCTTTTGTAAAAAAAATCTGGGAGCGAGAATCAATTAATTATTTGAAGGCAGTTTTTACGACATCATCGGAATTGAATTTTGTATCTAACAAAAATCTAACCAATTCTTAAAAAAGATGGTAATCAGTCGGAGCAAAATCCAGAGACGTACCTACACTCCACTACGACGGGATATGGTCTTTGCTGTTCTACCATTGCAATAATCTCCAAAAATCGTCTGACCTAATTTCAAGAATAAAAATGGATAACACCAGCAAAATCCATCAGACTCTCACCTGTATCTTCTTTTCATTCACAGGGCTCGGTCGTTTTTGAAACTAAAATTTCAGAGCGAAGACTTTGGAACCAAAAACGTACTATCACATGGGTTGGCAGTGGCTAAATGAAATGGCCAAATCGCCAGCGGGATATCCGATATACTTGATAGGACAGGGAGGTTAATATTCTCATATTATATTTAATCATTTATCAATCTAGTGATTGGCTGATAAGACGGGACGTTCAGAGATTTATGAACTTGCCTGATCCAATTAGAATTCACACACATTCGATTTTATCTACCCAGAAGCGCGGGCTTATGAAGACGTGTTTAATAGAAATTAATTTCTATGCGTATTTATGTTTTGATCGACCCGAGTAGTATTATTGACGGATCTGAACAATAGGATAGGATCTGAACAACCCTATCGGTTAAAACATCGGTATCCGACGCGAGAAACTCGAGTTAGAATCCCGCAGGCGATGCAAGCACCCGTTATTATTCAATCATGTGCATATTATAAATTATTTATCCGTTGCTACGGTGAAGCAAAAATACCGTGAGAAAACGTGCATACCTAAGAATCTTCATAATATTCTCAAAGGTGTGTGAAGTCTGCCAACCCTAACTTAGCCAGCGTGGCAGGCGACGGGCTCAGCAACGGGTCAATTATGGATCGTACGAGTATAATCTGAAGATTCGTACTTGATCGATATTGGTTTAAACATTTAATTTGTTTAATATTCCCCGATGAATTAAATAATTCAATTAGGCAAGATCTTTATAAGATAATAAAGGCATTTTTGTTATTCGCCCGGGACGAGACACCGTGTACGATCTTTTTACGTTTCCCCACGTCCGAGTCTAAGGTTAACCGAATCAACCTGACCATAAAGTACAAAGCTCATTTGCTTATATCGGATATTGACAAAAATTAGGTAATATAGATGTAACATGTACATCATGTAACAGGAAATAAATATCCACTTGGAACAAAAGTACGTAAAAAAACATAGCTGCTCTGAACGAGAGTTTTGCAAAGAGAAATTTAATCCATACTTAATCCGGAGTTTTACGATATAATAATGTTGTTGCGAAACATGACATTATTTTTTATTCAGCGTTTTATGATTTCGTCCGCCTACTCACCTTTTAATTTTCCGGCTATCGATGATAGTATCTGAAACAAAAATAACTTTTTATACAAATTGAATTTTTAAAACAAAACATAATTTAGTTCACGTACAATAATTCAAACTATTTTTTATAATATCACAGGTATTTTATTTAACATAACGAATAGGTTATACACAAATTAATTTCACTACAATTTTCCTAAATATATAGTGTATAAGAGATCAAATAACAACTTGGCAACGTTTTATGTGAAACTCTGGATACAAATACTTCAGGGCTGCATCGTTGGGCGAATTGCCAGTTATAATGTTATCTCAACTAATTACAGTGAATTCGTAAGTTAATGAACATACTGCACTGCCAAATTTTAATGATCATTATAGCCCTAGGCAAGAAACAGGCCTATTATGTTATCTTACTTTCGTATTATATTTTGATATTAAAAAACGCTTAGTCGATTTATATTTTTACTGCTTTTATTGCTAGTACTGTGTGCTTATTCATCGGCTTTTTAACAAAAAAATATTAAGCATTTAATAAAAATCATCAGTATTTTCAGACAAACAGAAAAAAAATTCTGAATTCCCAATTACTTTGACCTCTAAATTGATAACATCGATTATTACTGATAACAAAAGAAAATCGATCAAAATTTTTAATAAGTATTAAACAGATTCGACCCCGTTACTGTTTTATTATTGATAAAGTTTATTTAATTAACAATTATAAATGTGTATATATCAATGTCCCTCAGCAATATTCGTATTGTCATATAAAGCAACATAATAAGCCAAAATGCGAAGAACACTAAGCAAGACAAAGATTGCTTGCCGATTAGTCATTATTAAATTAGATGCACTGAACACTTATCTCTATGTATATCAAGTTACATCCCATTTAAACCCCTCCCGCCCGTCGTGCGCTGATTCTATCTGCAAGAGTAATAATGACATATGTAAGTTCGTATCAAATTCTACACGATTCTAAGCTCGATCTTGTTGGGTAACCCCCGCTGAAACTATTTTTAGATACAAAGTAATTGAAGAAATGTTCCCAGCTATACTGTTAACGATACGCCAACGATGTCAATAAAACATTACCGCAAACATTGTTCTCGATTGTAAATGAGATCTTCAACCTCGGTTATGCATGCTGTTCGTTCGTTAACATCAAACACTGTACTATGGCTAGGACTTGCTTTGATTCCCTATCATCGACACGTCGCTGTGATTCCGCTATATAAAATAAAATAAAAAATGTATTTATATTGTGTATTATATTATATTATATTGTGTATTTATTTGTAGTTATATTAGTACAGCATTGTAGTTGTATATGTTGATACAGATACAGACAATATGGTGTCCAGTGACTTCCAACTGGTATGATTGCCTCATCCATCGTTTAACAAGTTGCACCATGACTAGAAAAAGATGGCTTCCGCTCAAAGACCTCACTTTCAAACCCCAATACACGTATTTATAAATCCGGAACAAATCTCTAACTGCGGATGTTTCAACAATTTTACGAACTACTCATATGTAATATGATATACAAGATATACAATAACTCTTTTGCTACATTATATTTTCAATCGATCCCGTAGTTAAGATTGATTTTGATTTATAATCAGTAAAATTAATGTGTGAATAAAAGTTTTGGGGAAATACAAAGATTAAAATTAAATAGATTAAAAAGTATAGATTATGTATTAATATCAAAACACTCGTATATATCCGGTGCAGTTTGGTAGAAGGGATTAATGTTAATTCAGTTGGTGCTTACGGTGCTCTAGAACTTCGATCTCATCAAACCTGGACAATTCATTAATATAAAAGTAAATTCAAATAAGTAAGTAAGCAAATAAGAAGATTTATCATACACTAATACTGAAGATAAATGATGAATAAGAACATATTAGCATTGAGGCTATTGTGTGAACAATAAATTGGAATACATATTATAAGAATCACTCCACTTACACTTACCTATACAATATGACATTTGATCCTCTAAATCGTTAAGGAGTTAAAGAATTAAAAAAAGCGCGAATCAAGCGGGCGTTTTAGAAGAGCGATGATTCTGACGCAAAAACATGCACCTGCTCTTTTTGCGGGTCTTTATTGCACATCACTACTCCAAACTATTCTACGAGTGCATCATGCTAGAAATTATTTTGTGCCAAGTTAATTATGGACCCATCAAATATACACTTGTAATCTATTTTCCTTTGTTTCTGTTATGTTCTACGACTTCAAAAGAGAATGAATATTGCAGTCTGTGAGCCAAGCTTCTACTGTAAACTTGTTATAATGAGTTTTGAAGCCACATGTTAAGTGGAAATAATCACAGATCTTGTTTTCAAGCTGTGGTATTATAATATTTACTAGCAACTCTATTTTCGTTTGTTTTACGAAATGTTACACAATTTAGTTTCAATCAAGTTTCTAATCTTAATTTCAAAAAATGGTCTGTCAATAAAAAAGGTGTGACGGAAAGGTAATTTCCAGTATGAGAGTCTCGATCTTGAATTCAAACTGACTTCATCTACACAAGGTGCACTATGGTGTTCGACAAAGCAGTGACACACCTTCCACTTTTTAAAGGACACTTTACTTTATAACATCCATTTTAAACGAAACACATACATGCTTTCGGCGTTAAAATAAGGTTCTCAACGTACTTGGGTAGCTATAACTCTTATTCTAAAATCAAAGTGCTTTTGAAAAATTGGCCTTGTTAGAGACTCAATTAAATTAAGAAGAGGGTACGCTCTTTCTTCTTGGTTTTCAAAGCGTAATTGATGTCCTTGGTGTAACAGGTGTCTAAAGATGACGGTGGCCACTTATCATCAGATGGCCCGCTCGCCAGTTTGTCGCCCATTAACGTAAAATTGTCTGCAACTTTGAAACGCAGGTCTTGTGATAATGTCCCATTAAGTCCCGCTAATAGGGAACGGATTATACGGGACAAGGTACAATTTCTGGGTAACCCTCAAAGACGAATTGATACTTCGAGGAAATTTATTGGACGTAGTGGATGCTATGTCAATAACAAAGTATGCCGTTAGAGTGTTTCATAAAATATGAAGAATAATAGAAAAACAACTAAATATTTACATGGAAGTCAGTATACTTACTTTTACCAAACAGAATGAACTTTATTATTAGAATATTATATTATTTTGCTATGCTGAAACCATTTACTTTGAAGTCAATAGATAACTTTTGGGATTAAAGCCTTAAGGAGCTAAATCTCGAGTGTTCCCACGACCCAACATTTGCCGGCACAAAATCTCAAATACTTTGGAGACATTGCACGAAGTTCGCTTGATAATATGAAGAAACGAATAGTGACTAATACCCTATATATTTTACAATAATGTACTTTACAAGATGGAACCATGATCAAGTTATTTGGTGATGCAAAATCGCGCCTGTAGGCTTAACTAGAAAAAATTACAAATAAACCAATCATGTCATGCAGCGCTTTGTAATTTTTTTTACGTACAATATTTCCATTCTTTATGAAAACTGATCTTACTGATATGACTCTTAGATTACTTTCCGCATATACGCACTGACATTAATTCATTTGCACTCTCTCTTTATAATATTATTAAGGTTTTTGTTATTCATTTAATGACTTTACATAATATCTTAAAACCGTATATTTTATTGCTGTTTGCTTACCCTTACCTTAAAGTTTCGATGTTAATGGAAGTAAACTCAAACTTAACAAGCATCAAAACCTTTAAACGAAAACTACTTCAGAATTACGATAATGGGATACGGCTTTTACGTGGGCCGTACAACGCGGTCTACTGGAAAACTAGAATACCTGTGGAACGAACTAATGCTCCGAATTCAACACGATTTGTTCCGACTATGGAAATGCAAGCACAGCTACATAAATTTTCTGCAATGCATTTAAATTTAAACTGATTTCAGCAATATTTAGTACGAGAAATTCGAAGCTCATAATCTTGAACCTTTTGATACATTAATGCATTTTCAAATTCCTACTATTAGTTTACACTCTAGCTATACAGGTTTTTTTTTTATATATCTTGTTTAAATTTTTACATTCATTCATGTTCAAATACATTTTTCTTCCCATCTATTCGAACAGAGGCGAATGGTTCCTTAATAAGTGCGAGCAAAATGGGCCATTCTGGCGCACTTAATAACAGTGACCAAAAGACTTCTCAATTTAGAACACTATTTAATTTAAAAGTTTGAACGCAACTCGCTTCGATAAACTCCTGGCCGGTAATAAAAAAGCGCACTTGCCAACGCGGCATTGGCAAATAAAAAAACAATACGCGGAAACTATTTTTTTCTCTTAATATGGCCGTAGAGTAGATACGCTCAGTCAAAGACAAAGGAATTTCTTATTCTTTTTATTTTATTATTTTTTATCAAAATATTACAGACAATCTTAATTTGTAAATCGGTTATGGAAATATAAATATTCGTCACTACTAAAAGCATCTCTCATTTATTTTTCTCATTGAGGAGGATGAAAAGCCGAGAAAGAAAAAAGTCAAGTCAAGACTAAACAGTACTTTGTAATTCCAGTAAAATTATTAAAGACTAGCAAATGCCCTCGCTTCGCTTCGGAAAAACTACTTTACGCTTAAACATAGCATATACATTTTTTTGGGATTTTGTCGTTCTGTGAATTAGAAATACATATATTAGTTCATAACTTTTTTATTTATGGACTAATTGCAATGAAATAAACTTTAAGTTTTAAGTAATGATTACTGCAATATATTAGTCAAAACCAGAACAAAATCGGTTAAGCCGTTTCTGAGATTAGTGAGAACAAACGCACAGACAAACAGACAAAAATTGTAATAACTATTGTTTTGAATTCTATTGCGTTAATAAAGGCCCCTAATAATATTTTTTCTCATATACCGTTCATGCGCAGAAATCGATCATTTATAGTTTTATTATTAGTATAGATAGATTACCATGAGCTGTTAAAACAAACTTACATGGCATGTTTGGTTAATTACTGTAGATCTCGTAACACATCATCAACACCCAAACGACCGACCGCCTAAACATAAGCCATCGTTTTTCGATAACTTCCAAACTACAATCCACTAAGCCATAAGCGCTCCATTTAAATATAAGTAGCGTCAAAGGTCACAAAAGGATTCTGATAATGTCCTTCACGAATGGCGCTAATAGGATACGGATTATGTGGGATAGGATTATGTTAGGACGAAGTTTCATTTAGCTTAACGCACTGTAGCAGAAAAGTGGAACCTTGCGATCGGATACTGCGCTAAATGTAGCTTACGAAAACGCTTTATAACAAAATGATATAATTAAAAAGCAAGAATACCAATGAAAGACTTTTTGGAATCACAGGAATATGAAACAAATGGCTTGTGAGGAAACGACTATGAACAAAAAATATTTGTTTAACGCTAAAATAGTTGTGTTGTTTTTGTGCCGTTGCAAAATTCAAACTATTACGTATTATTATTCATTATTGTTATATTAGTATTACCAAAATTGTCTGAAACAAGTAAATAAAAAATAATTAAGTCAATTTCTACTTATGTCAACAAAGAAAAAATTATTTTAAGTTACTATCATTACGTAATTACAATGAATATAAATATGAATATACTTATATAAATTGTAATTACGTATCCTGCTATCCTGCTAATACATATCCTGCTAAATATCTTATATAAGATATTTTTTTCTCCCACATAAAACTAAAATTGAGTAATTAAATCTAATTAATTATGTAAAGTATTTTATTTCGTGATAAAAATTTGAACAACACAAAAAAAATATAATTTCATATAAGCTCAATGTGAAAATTGTATGTAATAAGGAAAATTGCGTATTTTAATTCTCAATTTTACGTTACATCCAAACTGTACATTGCTGGCCACAAATCACGAAAACGATAATTTAATAACAAATCATGAACACTGGCTCAAGACCTTAAATTCAGGCCAATCTAAAGAAGATACGGCAAGGCAAGGCTCTGAATTAGACGCGCATTTGTATTGACCATGGAAATTGAAGCTAAGCCGTCTCCCAACAATTTACTTCGGAATGTTAATATCAGCCATGTTATGTTTTGCTCGCATCTCGACCTCTCCGAGATGTTTTCTTTTGTTACGAAGAAAAAATAAAACCTAATACAGTTTGCGAGAGAGCCTTTGAATCTACGGATTGTTTGCCCTAAATTAATTTAGCTTCTAGTAAATAGAGCCAGACTTCTGACTGAAACAGACTTCATTGTCATTTTTAAAACAAGAGGCCTTTGTTTCTATAATAAACTGCTTGGAAAGCGCAAGTAAGCTTATTAAAATTTATGTCTTTGTTTTGTAAAAGTAATCTCAACGAATTGCCCAAACATTTAAAATAAATTGGAGCGCATCTGTTTCAAACTAAACTAATGAAGCTAAAAATCTATCGAAACAACTGGCGTGCTACTCAAAATAATATCTATTGAAGTTTATTTTTTATACGCGGGTATGACTCTTTAACAGTGCACTGTAGAACACAACTTGAGAGGGGATCTGAAGCGCATTCTGCAATACAGATTAGCACCAATACAGATCATGATTGTTATCAAAGACCCCACACTAAGCACCTCGCCAGTCCTAACTCTGTCGGCTATATTGCCATACAAAAATGTGTCGAACGATTTTTGCCAACCAGAAGGTCTCCAACATAATTAATTAGCATCTAATATACCAATAGCAATAATAAGCAGTAACGTTAACAACGGCCACGGTGCTGTGAGTGTCGCGATTTTGTTTGTTTAATGTTTGTTGCCAGTTCCGGAAACCTAAGTGCGAATCCGAAACGCACACACGAGTGAATGTTCAGATTGTATGAAATACAACAATCCACATTTGACCACTGACGCATTCAAATCAATACATTTCCTTGTATTATGAGACGATTTGACACCCCGGAATCTCCCATGTGCCAAATAGCTAACGAGAGTATTTTAGTGGGTAAAAATCCTGCATAATTCAGAGACTCTTCTCAGCGTGGTCGGGTACCCGTTAAAGATTCCCCTTAAGATATCAAAAAATTTATCTGTGGATTTTTATTACGAATATTCATAAGTTTAACAAATAGTTCCAGAATTGTTTCCAATTACATGCAGGTTCATCCTCATATTCCAGATTGCAGCTGACTCAAACTGCATGACTAGAAGTGGAACTACGTATTAATGTCAGGAAAACTGTTGCTCCGCTGCTTCTAGGAACACATCGACTCCTTAAACGGCAATAGTTGCCAGTACGGTTTCCTGTTACAAATGTGCACCGCAAGACCTTAGTACTCGTACTTAAGTCACAACATAGATTCGTTCTCGACTTCTCGTACTAAGAACGGCAATGGACTTTAGCTCCAATCGATCCCGTTATGCACGGCCTAGATCTTAGCTGAGAAATAACTGTTTGGGGTAATGTACGTAATATTACAGGAAGAGTACTTACGTTATTGTCATTGATCAAATGTCTAAGATCAATGAGCGTGTAATAGAATTACGAAGTAATAAAAAATATATTTAAAAGTATTTCTTGAAAATAGATACTACTTTAGTAATCATATCGTTAAATTTAATAACACTCGTCCTTTTTGGAGAGCTATATTTCAGTCATATAGTTTTATTATATAATTCATTAAATATATTATATAACTCATTTATGGCAATGAGTCTCGAATAGTCTTTCTTAAAACTATTGTCACATAGAACAGTTTAGTCTAGTTTTATGCATGACTAAACTACCGATAAATTACGGGGAAATCAACAATATAAATAATAATAATATATCGCTGTCAAATATCGACAATACATTATTGTAACTGAATAATTGAATTGAATTGAACATTCTACTCTAGGGTTCAATGCCGGAGTGATTGTTTACAGAAACTAGTTTACATTATAACCAACGTTCATATCCGCACGACATACCAAGACTTGAGTCTTCGTTATTTAATAATAATAATAATAGTCTCACTACAACAAAGTCATTAAGGAGTTAACCAAATTGAAATGTTTTAAAAAGGGTGTTTATGAACCTTGCCTTTAAACTAAAATCAATTATTAAAATACTAATCCATTTCGTCTTTATGTATGTAAGGTATGTTAAAGAAAGAAGAAGAAATAATATCAGTTATAATAATATAACTTTGTAATTATTTATATAAAAGAATGTATTTTACTACCATATAATTTTATTTACTTATTTTTTATTATTATCAGTGTATATTTAAATCTAAAACACCTAACACCAAATTATTATCATCACTGAAGTTGCCACTTCATTGGCACTATCAATGCCACTAGATATTAAAACCAAACAATATAATTTAACTTTTTGATCTTTAAAGAAAATGTTAACAAACAAACAAAAATTAAATATTTGAAAGTTTCAATATATAAATTGTAAATTGAAGACGTCAATCTTAAAGAACCATCCAGCGAAAGTTATTATTACCAAAGATGCAATAATCCATCGATTATCTTTTATAATATTTATAAAAACCATAATTTATTATGTTTTAATTATCTTATTTGAATATTATAAAACTCGAAACTACCTGATAGCGTGATGGTATTTGCATTGTATAATAACGAGTTAATCTCATGCAAGAGACAACATCTTTATTAGATTTATAAAATACATTCTATGCATTTCATATTAGATTATTGCTGAAACCGGCGACGTGGACTGTTTACAGAAGAGCCCATTATAAATATTTCATTGAATTTAATTGTCATTAATAAAAAAAATAGTTTTATTTTTTTAGAGTTACATACGATTTATCACACTACTACAAACCTTTTTATAGCCATCATACGTATGAAGGATCCCAACAGAACACACCGATTCTTGCTTTAAGTGATCGATCCAGAGAGACTCAATGTGCCGCAAAGTAAGGGTATAAGTGTGCAATTTTATTACTAAATACTTCCTAAAGTCGGGTCGGATTTCAACCTTACAATAGTCGTATTATTTATTAACCCTTACCGGCCTCAACATGAACGCGATATACACGCGTGGGCAACCCCAACTGGACCTTCAATCAACTTAAAGGATAATCTCTGGCTACACAATGGCTCTCAGTAATGGGATATGAAACGCTTCAGCCTGCCAATACGATGTTCGAACAGCATTGTGCAACCCGTTCCCCTAAGTAGGTCGCAGACTGTTCAAACGATATATTTCGTTCTACAAGTCATCAGTGCAATGGATTTCCTCTATAACCTACTCGCTGTACTACATAGTACAGTTAAACACACATGTAGTGTCAGCTAGTTTGCCTTTCCGGTTAGCCCAATAGCGGTAATTGCCGAAGCTTCGTGAGACATCTGACTCAACATGCGTGCTCCACTTCATCTGTTCCAAGATTGATACTGGTGCGATTATGGAGCAGGTCGGCTTAATTTCTTTTACGTGTATTTCTTTTTAGATTTATTTGAATGAATAAAAAACACGGAACATTGCTTTGTAGGTTAAAAGATTTGGCTAAAGTAATTCTTTTAACAATTAATAAAGTAAGTAAGTGAAGTAAGAAAACAGTAATCAATGAAACATAAAGAAAAATTTACTTATCAAATGATTATACAAAATTGTCGATTTATTTTGAGAGCTTTAGTTAATTTCATTAATATCTTTTCTAATGCAAAATTTTAATTCTGAACAGAGTATTTTAAGACACAAAAATATTTAATATTTTCTTTCATTTTTCGCTACACAATCGATATAGAAGTGTATTTGAGAACAAACTATAATATTATATAATGATTGTAATTGCAACACAATCTTGAAGATGACCATACTACGCCTTCCTCTCGTCTTCTCTCTGTCATCTATGGCTGTAAAATTATGCTTTCCAAATATATTATTTAAATTATCAAAAATCTTTAATTTACGTACGTAACCTATACAGATAGGATAATAATACGCAAAACCCCGTTTCTATCTTTATCGACAACACTTTAATATGATCCTTTGGTGTTGCCAACTTCCAAAGGCAAGTTAACTACTTATTATTAAGCCTGTCTGCTTATTTGCCAGCTATTAGCATAAAAAATGGTGACAAGATATGATAACCACATATACCGTGTATATCTTAATTGTGGTTCAACAGCCCTCTTTTAATGCCCCTGCTAATTAAATTTCTGAAAGTGTTCTGAATCTAAAGCATAGTAAAATTTACCTAAAATATTATTAAATTATCGAATTAAAAATATTTCCTAAGAAATTAAGAATGAATGAGATATTTATAATATGCTGCGGCTTATCATTGCTGTGTTTAGAAATTACCTTTGAGATAAAGTGAAATTTTGATGTTTTATATAAGTTATAATGTTTTATGATTTAACAAAACCGGATCATTACTAACTTCAACTTCAAGCGGAGCATCATAGTTTATTTTAAATGTGATTTAATCAAATTCACAGACTACTTACTACCTAAACTACTTCACTGCTCCTGAACATCGGACGATTGAAGCTCTAAAAGGATCAAATACATTCTATTTACTAGCGAATACGGAACGTTTTGAATCAGAACTATTACGAAGTACTTAGTCGAAGCTAAGTTGCTTCGTAAATACAGTGCTTTATAATTAAAATCGAGATTTTCGAATAGACTTTATAGAACATCACTAAAGTTAATAACAAGAGGCTGCTTTACAACAATAGAAAATTATTTTATTTTACCATCATGGCAAAATTTGTTATTTTTCTACATGCCACCCTTATATGTTTACTGGTATTCACCTCAATTTACACAAAATTGTTTCTCTTTTTCATAAAGGACACAGCGCATGCTTCAAGTATCATAAATACCGTTAAAGACGTTGCCCACGAACGGAACGTGAGCCGTAATGATTTGAGGCCATGTTAACCGGTTCTTCAGAAAGACCTTGCCGTGTACTAAAATTTACAATGCAGTTGACTCATTGAAGCAAATATCGGTCAAGTGCTAAAATTGGAGACAATAAAAAATTAAAAGACAAACTTAGAATCAAACATGGAGATTCCGCATATGTGTTATAATAGATGTTATTTGAGTGATCATCTCCGAAAAGTTTAATATAACTCAAATGACAACTAAAAAGACTTAATGTTATATTTACTATGTTACTGTTACTGTTAATATTTCGTCAACTTTTTTTTCTATATATATTTTTTTTATTATACATTATATGTTGCCTGACGCTTTTGTCGTGAAAAGATTCGTAAATGGTAGGAGCCGCCAGTTGACATTCTCAACCACAGTGGCGTCAATCTACGAGCATTGAACTAGCTCTTTTTATTATCTGTTTTACCAAGCTTACGCTAGGAATTCTAGTTACCAGCAATGGAGTCATTCTAACACCGTCTTTTTTTTAATCATTAAGGTATTTTGTAGATACACTTTTTGAGTAGTATCTTTCGCCGTTCCTTCTCCTCAATGTTAAACCACTTTTTCGTAACGCTAGTAGAAGCAAAAAATTACGTGCATAAGTGTATTTATAGAATGCTGATATAATTAAATGATTTTGAATTTAAATTTGAATATTTTCATATAAATACTAAATTACCATAAATATATTGACACGGTATGGTGGGTACAACTATTTCTTTAAATTTTTTCCCGTACAGACTCACGCAACTTTAATCAATATATAATTGTAATTGTTTTTTTAAACAAATATTGAATCAATGTCAGCTGATTTACTCCATATTAGGAAACTAATCTAATCTAATCTTCTGTGTCTTCTAATTCTTCTAATGTCTTATCTTTCTAAAACCATAAACAGACATAAATAGTGGATAGTTTCATAGTTAATATTTCAATGTTTAATTAAAGTTTTAATTTAATATAAATTCGAATAAGGAAAGGACCTTAAATCGAGCCCCGTGGCACACCCATCACAATTAATAATCTAGATGATTTGACATCATTTATCCTAACACATTGATCAGTACTAAGATGTACGGGTAAAGGAGCCACGCACACCCCAATAACAATCTCAGTGTACGTCCATGAAAACTCGCTATCTTTTCACCGTAACGTCTTAGATGATTACGTAATTGTCAAAGTGATTTAACTAAAATTTAGTTCAGTGGCGTATGTCGCAAATGCGAAACAATCGAAACGCAACGCTTCAATTTCCAATGACACACAATTAACGCGAAATTTGCACGAAAGGTATTTCAACACCATTTTGCGCAAATCCATCGGATAATTTGCCGTGTAATTTTACTGGTCAGCATCGTTATTGGGATTTTTATTAGTAACAAACAGAATTAGTATCCATCAACGACATGAATAAACATGTATTAGGTAATAGCCTACCATTGGCGTGTGTGGATAGTTTGATTTTAAACCTATATCATGGCGAAGCGTACTCAGGAATGTTGTGTTTTTATCGATATGTCGACCTTATTACATGGGTCATGGTCACGGTGAGACACGGTGAAATGTTTTGCTTAGTCTGAAATTTGGTTCAATCTATTGAGTGTTATTCCTAGTATTAATATTGTAAACATCACACTTCTTAAGAAATACATTAGAATTTTTTGATATAGATAATATTATCTAAATTTTTTTTTATCACAACTGTTAAAATATTGATTGCTTTATTAAAGAGACCTAAAGGCGAATCCCTAGGTCCGAGATTGTAAATTAGGCGGCCTGTAATTTAAAAAATAAATCCTCTTTTCTGTAATTTAAAAAATAACTCCTCATCAGCAGCCAAGCTCCATAACAACAAATCATAGGATTTAGCACCATGAAAGTAGCCAAAATAACGAAATATAATAATTAAACTTGCTGTTTCTACTACAATTAACAGTTTTATTTTCTTACATCATTTTAAGGCTTCAATATGAGGGCTAAGGTTTCATGAAGAGCTTTAAGAAGGCTAAGAAACATTGTTTAATTTACTTGCATAAGCACTTCTTTATTCTATCAATACGAAAATGTCTTACATTTAGTAACATGAATTCTTTTTTTTACTTGTACTTTTACTTTAAAAACGAAGAATGTACTATCAGTAAACAATACGGTTTCATCAAACCCCTTGTGAAATAAGCAGGATCATTGACATATATTAAAAATAGTAGCGGTCCTTATCCTTGGGTCACCATGATAATGTTTGCTCTAGGGGAGTCTATTCCATTGATACATACTTTTTGGACATGCTAAGAATGATAATATGTTATTATTGTTAATATGTTCTTTTGATGTAAAGATTTTTTTTTTAATGTTTTGCAAATTGTATAAAAATTTTACGGCATATTTGGAACAAAGTACATTTGTGATTGCAATAACTTTATATTGATAGAAACCTGTATTATTTTATAATTAGTAATTAGTAAATTTATTACAATCGCGAATTGCATTTTATAGCTTTTTTGTCCATCTGTCACGTTCAGATTCTCTGAACCTACTAGTTTCAAAGACAAATGAAAGAATAATTAATATCTCACTATCTAGAAGATGGCTGTGCCTAAAATAATAATATACATACTATAAATCTTGAGGTAACAATTCTAATACGTAATAATTTTATTAATCATTGAAAAGCTAATTGCTAATCAGTTTTCCACTTTTGTAAGTGATTTATTATATGTTATTATTTTACGCTGCATACACATAACAAAATTGAAGGCAATAAATTTTTCCTAAGTGAGTTTACCTAATCGTTTAAAGCGTGGAAGCATGTACACGAATAAACGTAAAAATACACTACCGCACCATTGCATAATGCTAATACTAAAGTCACTATACATGGTTGTAACTAGCAAATACTATTTTGTTTCATACATATTGTAAAATCGCTTATGAAAGTTATGTAACATAAGTAAATATGTATCGTGTAATTAGTAATTGAAAGCTTACGTTTAAGATAATCTAAATAACTTATGTATTGAAGTGATTGCTTCAAAAATTCCAAACTAAAAATGATATCGAAGCCCACGATACATAATGATGTTTTGTTTGTTTGTTTTTTTGTTCGACCTTTATTGAAAATTCAAAAATGAATATTACAATGGGCGGACTTAATGCCTTGAGGCATTTTCTACCAGTCAACCTGGTGATGATGAAAAGTTGCGGTAGGTGTTACAAACAACTGTAATTGATATATAATATATGCATAACACATACATACATATATAATACACATATATTTTTTTATATATATACTACTCGTATTTACAATATATAAATAAATATGTATTCCTTTACCGAAGCAAGTAACCAATTTAAAACGCAACAAGTAACCAATTTTAAATCTAAAACGCACTTAACTATGAGAAATAAGAGATACATATACAAATCTTTGAACACCTATCTCTAGTTCAAACCCAAAAATCAGCTCAAAATGTACAAATCAGAAATTAATAAAAGTTGAAAAGATACAACGATACAGTGAGGCAAACTTAGTGCATACCAAAATTATATATATCATCAAGTTCCACGAGAAATCATTGTAATAATGAACACATGAATTCATAGGTTATTGAATTTATTGTATAGTGTTCCACCATGGACTCGTTCTATTTCAGTTTGGAATTTCATCATGGCAGAATATTATGCCTAGTAGCCTAATAACGCATTCTATATCGACAAGATTAAATCCCACCAAAGCGAACTCCCTGTGACCCTCGTATGAGCACAATTCTAACTGTATTACACGGCTTTCGATATTTTTACCCGGATTTATTGCCCCGGCCTACGGATTCACAGCTTTGACCGAAATGCTTACCTACAGCATTTTGTTACCTTTTTATTGGCAATTTGTTACCTCGTGTATCTTTTCGGGATTCGCTATTACGTCCACAAACTGAACACTTGAAGTACTTAATCCTTACAAAATTCCTTGACGTAATCTTCTTAGAGATAAAGGCAAATTATTTTCACAAAAAACATTTAACTTTGTTGAAACTATGTTGAACAAGTGACTTTCCCGCTTCCTTCTTGGCCAGTAAACCATTGGTGATGCATTTAATATTTCCATCATTCATGAGTGGCGGTTACCACGTACCAGTAGAGACCCCGACTGCTTGTTTATCAGCTCTTTATATAAAAGATAGGCCATTTTTTTATTAAATTAGTCACGAATTTGCAAAATCTTCAAACTGAAGCCTGAAATGAAAGCTACAAAACATACAGGTACAGGTTTCTTAAAAATATATTTTAGCTCTATTTAACTTATTCCTGCGCTCAAAGACTTTGACAAGATTGTGTCTTCACTCTTAAAACAAGAATTTTAATGATAAATGCTATCAGCTACCTTCTTAACTTTGAAAATTAATTTGTTTCCGTAAACATTATGAGTAATATTTTTATATAAATTTACAGCAAGTTGTTAGAGACATTTTTATGCAGAGTGATTGATCTGATAATGCTTTTGTAATTCTGTTTGCTGTATTATCAAACATATGATATAACTTTCTTATGATTATTTTTATGTCAATAGACAGGTCACCTGATTGCAGGTGGTAACCGGAGCCAATAAACAAAGTAGTCACCAAAGCGTTATCGGCTAAATTTGAAACGAAGAACCCACTTATTACCGACTTTCCAATAGTGTTGCTGAGACACATCAAAACATTTCACGGTTGATTGTAGAAGGAGGATAGATAATGGTAGATAAAAATCCGTACACCTAACGCAACATTAAACTGGACGATACAAAGCTCGGCGATCTCTAACAGTTCTTGATGGACATGTCGGCTAATCAGTAGAATACACCCCGAGCAGAATACCGTTTGTACATAAAGATGCACTCTTTACAACCCTACAAACGTCGTTACAAACTTGAAAATACTTTTATTTTTCTATACCACATTTTTTTCAACCTTATCCCGCTCTCCTTTATTCTACAAGTTTACAACATCATCAACATTGTTTTCCACTGCATTGTAACAATAGTTCTGTAGTTTCAATAAAAAGTAGCGCCTCTAAAATTCACTGTTCAAATCGTCTTCGATCTTTCGCATTGATTCCACATGATATTGTTTTCACTTATTGTTTTCTTGACACAGTTACTTAGTGACCTCGTTTGTTATATCTTTAACATTGTTAGTACATAAAAATCATTATCATCGTGTGACAAAACCGTAAGAACCAAGAGTAAGCAATAAAGAATAAGAAAAACTTCTAATGCTAAGTCCCACATAACGATAACGATTTACATAACAATGTCACTTTTACAGTGCTGTCTAGACAGGTTATCTATCGTCGTGCAACATTATACGTCTGCTTAAAAACTAAGCAAAAAATATTATTCCACTATTATCCCACCCTCGTTTTAGTTCAGAAAAGTTTATTATTCACTATAGTCATGCATTTAAAAGGACGACAGCTTATGTCGATCTTAAGTGATTGACCGAGTTAAACCGCTGCGGCCGTGGTCAGTACTAGGATGGGTGACTTGAAGATGTTTCGTAAAAATCTGTTTATATAAGCAATCAAATATTTCGATATCCCATTTATGGGTTACGTTAACGTAAGCTTTTTCTCCCATCCGCCGGACTTCTGCAGATTTGGTCAGAAGCGCCTCGGACCACGATTCGGATGTTTGTTCTTCCGTAAAATAATTCTTAAGGTTTGGTTGTAGTTGTTGTTTTAGTTACAAGGGACATTTACAATGGATCATCCGCTACTTCTATGGCAATAAAATAAAATATGTAGCTTAGATACCAAAAATGCCAGTTTAACTCTCTCAGTATCATACGGCTGACAAAGTGCACATATAACGCAAAAACATTTCCATACAAATTCTTATATTCATCTCTGCCTCACATAAAATCTATTCGAGATATAAAGAGGGATATCGAACGTCGCGAGAACGATGCTCCGGATTTGATAGATAAAATACGTGCGGAGAACTGGAATACATATATCTCCGATGCAATTGGGTTGTGGCGAAGGAACTCGAGAAATAAGTGAACCTTCAATGGAATTGTGTCGCGAATTCAACTTACTTTATTTGTCCTTTAACGTTGTAGCTGTTTCTACTCGTTCTGTTTTTGCATCAAGTTTTGTATAACAAGAAATGGAAACTAGTTCATGTTAACTTCAAAAGAGTAAACAAATAAACACAATATTTATGTAATTATGTAGAAATATATAGACATATGCGCAATATTTTCATATTATATTGCACGTGTCTATATGAATATTATATACTAATATTATTAAGAGAGAGAGATAGAGTACAAATTTTGTGAGTTTGTGTATATGCGAATGTTAATCTCAAACTTATTTCAAAACTTGCATAAAATGTTACAAAATACATATATAAAACAAAAAATGCTACTATGATAGCTGGTATAGGTATCTAAAATGAAAATTATTTCACTAAAAGACCTTTACCATCAGTCCACCTACTGCGTATCATTTTGTTAACAGAGTACATTATTAAGCTGTTGATTCAAGTTTTAATTCGCTAACCGTAGAAGCTAATAACCCAAACTAAGCAATTTATATGTTACAAGATACATATTGTGTCATATCTGATAATTCAGGGTTATTAAGTGTGACGATGTTAGCAAGGTACGTTGTCCATCCATCTCGAATGATCACTGCATGTTAATAAAGCCCAAAAATAGTGCAGTTAGGCTTTAAACGAGCAATGCGATGCATGTAATGGGAAAATGTAACACTATAAAATATAATCTATCGTATTAAGTAAATATTGAAGCCACATAGTAAATTGTATGGTGTAATTGATGATAAAAGTTATACACACAATCGTGAAACCTGAAATAGCCATAATTTGGTTACTTCTTCATATCGCCTTCAAAAGGTTCAGCGTTCTTTTATGGAGCTTGGAGTTCATTTTTACAATAAGATTTCAAAGGTGATACGTAAGTTACCAACTAGAACTCTTAAGCGATACGTTAAAGCACAGCTTATAGGTAAAGAATATTATGCTATCGGGTAATATATTAATGACAAGGATGCCTCGAAATAACGGTGACGAAACCAGTTCCGCGCAAGTTTAAACTTACTTTATAACTGTCATTATATTGTTTTAAAAGATATGCTGAGGAGCTTCTTTCGCCGTTTCTTCTCAATTTTAAAGCATCTTTTCGAAACGGTAGTAGAAGCAATGCATAGTAGAAGCCTCCAAAGTGTATTTACAAAATACCTAAATGATTTTTAATTCGAGGAGGTTTGGCTACTCCAGTGGAGAGTGGCGGAATTTTTTTGACTTATCCTATGGAAATGACGGCCGTCAAATTCCCGGCCATACCCGCAATCACTTACAAATTATACTAGACCTCGACCTTGCATTTCAAATCAAACAAATAAATGAACTTGCAATAAATATATCGCAATAATCAGTAAATCTCTTTTTATGTTAATAGCCGACAAAACGAGCAGACGAGCCACCTGATGGTAAATGATCATCGTCGCCCATGGACATCAGCAAGACCAAAGGTATCACTGATGTGTTGTCGGCCAGGAAATGAGAAGAAGGTTAGAAAGAAGGTACTGGCTCTCAAGTTCCCAGTCGAAACACGACGAGTCGTTTGGCGCCTGACTCAAGCAGGAGGGTGGTAGCTAGCCAGGCAGGCATCACGGAAAGATAATAATACCAGTAATAATATTAATGACTTAATAATAATACTGATAATATAACCCATATGGGAAGCCCACCACCAAGCAGACTGGCTTCTGTTGCCTCTTACGACACCCTGTTCTGCCAGCATGGGGTTGGTGGGATGGGATGGGATTCATGGTTCTTTAATATATAATTATGTGAAAACATTTAGTATTTGTTACCTCTTGAATATGCACACACTTGCGACATTGTTGAAGGCAACAAATGTTGAGCGAATGACGTATTTGTCGAGCGGAGATTGAAGCCGCGTCCTGTTTGCTCTGCCAACATCATTGGACCATAATCGCCGTCCTTATTCCTCTTCGCCTACTTATTTGTCCACAAATATTTATTTTTGATGTCATAAATTAAGAAGGAAATATTGATATTCAGTAACATTGAATGAATAAAATATATAGGTATATTTCCTTCTGTTTGTAATTAAAATTCAATTTCTTTCTAATCCTAGAATTATTTTGAAAATAATGTAGCGACCCTACATATCTACATAGATTGTAAATAAGCAACCCTATTTTAGTTACCATTTATAAATACCATGACTGTCATTCGTTCATTTTTTTTACGCTTTATGACATCATCGCTGTAAAATATTTTTATCATATTTGGAATCCTCTTTACCATTTTATCTCATCGACACGCATTCCTACAATAATATGGCAACGATTATTACTCTTCCAAAATTGATGAACAAAGACCTCAATTATAATAATGACTTCGAAAACGAGGTTTCCCAGGATCGCACCATGCAGTCGGGTCTTTATAATGTCTTATTTACGTGTGTGAATTACATATGTCTCTCTTAATGCATATGCGCCACAAGACTATTAACTAGTTTTAGCAATATTAATTGTGAAATACATCTGTAACTAAGCCCACATTAATTATAACATGGCTCAGTTTACGTCAACTTCATAATCAAATAGAATAATCAGTATACATTATAATTAAATCAGTATCGAAGAACTTTACGATAATCCGCGAGCACAGTTGATTATGTACAAATCATCGTACCAAATGGTAATCATAAATAAAAAAATAAAATATAATACTGTTACGAAGCTTCTCGAAGTCGGCAGGCTTACGAAGTCTCTAGAAGGGTGGCCGACCGTTGCGGTGAGAAAAACAATAGTGGCAAACAATAGAGGCAAACAATAGAGGCAATAAAAGAGAAACCCAGGTAGTAATAAAAACTACCTGGGTCACTCCAGGCCAATCTGGCCCGTATGCCTCAGGTAAAAGGGGCGAGATTAGCATAGGTGAGGGCCGAAATGGGGCTGGTTACCTGACCCGCTATTGTTATGTCGATTTCCGGGAATTCCAGTTGTTGTTGTTTACTACAACGAAGGGCGTGGAAGGATCTGGAAGCCCGGAAATCGATATAAATAGCGGGCAAGGTCGGCCACAAGGCATTCGGTCTCCGGATACGAAGTGAAGAGTTCTCTCCCTACGAAGCGAATACCTGCGATCTACGAGTGTAACTGTGATTGTGAAGTGTGTGTGAAGAAAAATAAAGTCTCTGCGGAACTATTGTGGCATTTTTCGAGCCTACGGATCCTGACACGTAACAATACAATATAATAAATAAGAGTGATCTGAGGACCGATCAGAGTGGCGCAAGTTAGGGAAGGCCTATGTCCAGCAGTGGACCTCCAAAGGATGATGGATGGATGGATGGATGATAATAAATAATAAACGTTTACACATAAATCCCCCCACACTAAGATTCCCTGTATTGCGGGAGACATGGACATACACAAATGTCATATTTGTCACACACACCCATGACCTGAGAACAAGCATTTGTCTGTCACATAAATGTCTGCCCCGGCCGAGAATCGAAACCAGGACCGCTCGCTCGACAGGCAGGGTCACTACAAACTGGGCTATGGGGTCGTCAAATATAACAAAATTACACGCAACGTATGCCCGTCGCTTGTATTCCCTGTGTTGTAGATGGCATAAACATACACAAATATGAGATTCACAATCACTCATGACCCGAAAACAATCATGTATCTGTTACATTAACGTTTGCCCGGACCGAGAATCGTACCCAGGCCACCGCCCCCGGCAGGTAGGATCACTACCACCTGGGCTACGGGGTCTTTAAATAAAAGTAAATACTACTATTTCGGGTCTTGAGTCCAAATCCAAATCCACGTTCCGTTGCTCGCGTTGCATTCTATTAACCAACGAACGAGACAACGGTACTATGTCCATAGAAGTAAGAACAGGAGAAAATGGGAGAAAAAATCATAATACAGATTGATCAGTGGGAAGAACGACTAAGACGCCGATCGCAAGTTACTATTCAGAAAGTTTTCCAATATCGCTAGGCAAACTCGCGACTAAATTCTTTGATAAGCGATTTATAATCATTGCGCAGTCTTCTCCCACTGTGATAATTAAATGTAATACTCAAATAACGAGGACCGCAACTAATTTGCGAAGAATCCCAATGAAACCGCTTGCGGCTTCTACGTTAGAGCAATTTTCTGAATAATTTCCGTTTACGACATTATTACCTACAGCAATCTTTAACGTCTTATAGATATTTCTCTCAAAATAAAATAAGTTATATTATCAATTATTACTTATGTCACAGGCAAGTACAGTTCGATCGCTAAGCTTCTACTCGTATTGAACTAGCTTTTATAATTTTTTCATTGCTAACATGGATATCTTGGCTGAAAGACGCCTCGTATAACAGATTATATATCTGGTTAATATTACGCGGTCATACACTCACAACCCCGCGTTAAGATTCTTTAAGATGCGGGTGATATACTTCTACACAAACAACTAACACAAAGACCATGATCTATGTTATAAGAAAATTTATTGTTGATTCTGCTCGCCGATCGAAGGGTTTAGCGTTCTACTCCCATCCGGGACAGAGCGACGATATCGAGTGACGGATAAAAATGTTAACTCTTGGGTCTAGTTTGTTTATAATATCCTAAATATGTATGTCCGTGGCACCCGTGACACGATGTGTTTGTGCAACATTATGTGTATGTGTTTCGTTTTTATGTTAATTAATAATATATTTTTGAAATATAATTCAACTACCAATTCCCCATACTTAGCATAAGGAATCAAATACCGAACTCTTCTTTGAATTAAACTACAAAAGTGACATTTATACTAATTTTATACCCCATTTAAAAGGAATTATAGGAATGCAACTTCCTTAGTGAAAATGTACGCTGTAAAAGCTAACTTCCAGCTACGTTCGTTCCGGCTCGGGATTGATGAATAATGATTGAACAAATGCGTTAAAGATTACATTTTGTCCATTAAAATTAAACTTGTATGATAGAAACGTCAAAATATACTTTGTTTTAAAACAAAATGTATGAATTTGCCTGAACTACTTGTCATTCATATTGAAAGTTATTTTCGAAGTCACACTTAAACTTTATTCGTCCTTCTTTCAACTTCATTATAGGGGATGAGAAATAGCACCGAAGGGACGATAACCTTCCCGATAGATGATTATTTACCTTGGATGAGAACAATTTTTTACGATAATACGTCGTGAGTTTTTGATGAGTTCACTCAGGTTTCTTTATTGATGCCGCCATCCGATTACTTCATTTGTCAGCGCTTCTAAATCCCATTTTCTATGTCTCTGGAAATTCAGAGACCATATTTCAAATATCGAACTACGAATTGACGATCGCTTTTCTCTCGCACTAAATTTTACTCACTTTTGCTTTTAACTTTTTTAATTTTTAAGCTTTGACGCAAATAAAGATATTCATATGTCACAATACATGTATTATGTAATAATGTATCTGTCAGTGGTATCGTTGTTCCCAAGCGGATGAATCGATTTTCATTATGTTGTTTTTACTAGTTATCTTATTTGATTATTTGATTTTGTGATTGTGATTGTGATTTCGCAATCCGTAGTACTTCAAAGACAAACTTCAGGAAAGGATTCAGATTAACACAGGCGAGTTTTATAACGAAGGCTCAACACAGCATCTTTCGAAAGTCCAGGCAGCGTAAAAATACATAATTACACGTAATAAGTCAGTCCCACAAACTGTTACTACTCGAAGCTAAAAAGGAGCGAAAAAGTAGTTGCTGTATTATGTACTCATATATTGTTCTTTAGTCAATTTTCTCCTTCTTAAGTTATTTTTCTTACTTTAAAATCCAACCTTGCATAAATACATATTTCTGTCTTTTTGGTGTATTACCTGCGACATCCTCATACTCATAAATGTTTATATTTTCTTCGTAATATTTGTTTTCTTGTGCTAATACATCTTATTGTTACTTTTTTAAATTTCAATATAGATACATTTAATCGGTTTTAATAGGTGTAGGTTAAATAACAGGATTGTCTACTGTAATGGCATTGACATTGACAGCGTGTGTGCACATTCACGCCGAAGCCACTTTCAATTGTGACAGCTGTTGCGTTCGGAAATCGGAATGGACAAGCTCTACACTGTTCTTTTAAATTGTTGTAGAAAATGGACTTTCGAATAGAAAAACTAAATTTTGTAATGTACTTTATTTTAAAATGTATACTTATCTTGTCAATGAGCAAGATTATGTTGTAAAAAAATTCAAGAGACAAGAAGAGATTCGCTCTTTTAATAGGGAGGGCACGTTTTTTATTTTATTAGGTACCCACCTATTTACGATACGTTTTATTTATTGCCAATATTTCGACCCATTGCTTAGATCGTGGTCATGGCGAAACTGCGGTGGTGGGGAGAAACCGTCGACAAGCTAGTGGTAGATTAATCTATCTACCCTACGTGTAGTTCGTTTTTCTTTTTTATCTACTCTCATGCTTTAAATCCTCTATAAAAGATTCTGAAACAGTTAGCTTACTGCCAACATTAAAACACCCAATGTCCTAATAACCATAATATCAACCGGATCAAACGGATGATATAATGTTGTACTGAATTTCATTATAACACTCCTTTGTTTTTTTTTCGATCGCTTCTATGCAAAGGGTTTATTCAACAGACAGCCACATTCTTACTAGCTCGATGTGTGGTATCTGTATGAATTTCAAATAAAGAACATCTGTATAAATTTTAAGAAAAGAACATTGTCATTCACGAATTGTAATTTCGAATTCCATAGAAAATAAAAATCGTGAAATGGTAAATATAAATATTTCGCCGAGTACATCGGGATCGGGACCTTCCAACATTAAAAAACATATTCAAGTGATTTTTAAGAATTGCACTATACAAAATATTAATTACTACTAGAATAAATAATTCTTTCATTAATACTTAGCTTATTTGTATATTTTCAATAACGAATGATATTAGGTTACTAAGACTGGCTGTTTTAATGTTAGCAGTAAGCTGTTTCAGAATCTTTTATAGGGGATTCATATTATGGGTTTAGATAAAGTCTTGTATGCAACTGTTGATAATTAGATATTAAAACACTCATATCATACTATTATCACACTCGGCTTCGCTTCGTGCGATAAATATACATTCGTGTTTTAATACTCCTTATTACACAACAGTTGCATAAATAACTATTAGGTACCATATCACGACACACGACATTTACTGTATCTTCACACACTAAACTTTGCACTTTATGCGTTTTACATAAACTAACCACTAGATTCCACGTTTGTACTAACTTACAACCATCTTTCTCCTTGTCTGTTCCCTGTTTAATTATTTGTTCAAGGTTACAAGCTAAATTATCGGAATAAAATAAAATGCCTATTTGTACACAAATAACTGTTTATGCAATCTCGGTTTTCATAGAAACCTTTTTGTTGTTTATTTTTGTTTCTTCTTTATTATGTTATTGAACGTTGTATCTATATAGAACAAACAAATATATTTGTCATCTAAGTGTACCTTTGCTAATTCTTGTTTTATTATTTTATTTACTTTTGAATACTTTTAGATAAAGGTGAAAGTGACAGAGAATTTATAGCGTCCTGTTATTAATCTGTTTCAGATGGATTGATATAATACAAAATGAGACCTTCTAAAGCAACGTCAAAAATTCTATTTTAACGCAATTTAACTGACACGGACTTAGATCAACTTAAACAAGATGACGCTGACATGCTCGAATTCGGTTGGCAGTGACTGTAATCGTAAAATGGTTATTCCTTTACTCGATATACTCAATCGTGTTTTATAATCCTTTGTTAATAAATCCATAAATATTTCCTACCGCACGGAAAGATGCCCAAATTATTCCAATATTCAAAAAATCCAAACTGTCATATTCTACAGACTACCACCGAATATCCATACAGCATTAGGATCACTTAGTCGCCTATGCAATGCCCTTTTATTACCACTTAAATTGCGCTTTTTCAGTTTCTGCTTCTTCCCATACTTGACTATGCTGACATCTGTCTAAACCTTATAAAGGAGTAGGTAAATAAATTTGAGCGACTTCAATATGTTGGGAGAAGATTGGAAAGTTGGCATTTTAAATACGCGAATATGACCACATCTCAGAATATCGCGCTAAATTCAAGTGGCTCCCTATTCATCTTCGCCGGAACACTCGTATTCATTGAGCATTATACGGTGTGCTATTAAATTCTTTAGCTCCTAGTTACTTAAAATAATGCTTCAATTTAAATACTTTACAATCAGTTTTTACTACGTTCATGTGTAAATCTTTCCCTGTCTATCCCAGCTTATTCTCTTTCCTTTTAGAAAGAAAGAAAGAAAGAAAATTTTTATTTCAACCTATTACAACGTTATATGTTACAACCTTAAAACCATGACATAATAGTATGTATGCGTAATAGGTGAAAAGGGTTCATGCTCAGCATATGGTCTCGGAAGAACCGGGGCCGCTGGTTTTCAGCGTGACCCATTTATAGTCGTGCAGTTCGGACGATTGATATCAGCATACACGTCCTTACCTTAATATTAAATAATAAACATAATAAACTTAAATTAAACTAATATTTTAATGTTAAAATTTAGCATTTAAAAAAACAAAGTATTGTGTTCGTGTATAATGTATGTATGTGATAGTGCGCGTTTGCGTGTGTGTCTGTGTGTGTGTTTATGTGAGTGCGACTTCATCTGTGTGCGTTTGTATGTGTGTGTGTTAGTGTGTTTGTGTGTATTATTCGGTTTATATTGCACTTGTGTCATGTATTAATGTTTCCTGCCTTTTCTGATGTTCAAATAAATACTCTTTTAGTTTGATTCGAAACCTATAAATACTCTGCAGGTTCCTTATAGGTGGAGGAATATTGTTCCAACACTTAGATGCAGCGTAACGGAAACTACCTCTAAAAGCAGCTGTCTTATGTTGTTGGGTTACAAGCTGCTTTGCTCGCTGCCGGAAGTTACATGACCTCTGACTTGACATCCAGGACAATTTATAAAAATTTTATTTTACGTTAAGTCCTACTCTGAATTTGCAATCCACTTATGGAACTCACTGTCTTTATTAATTCATCGCTGTAATACCTTAAGTATTTTTAATAACAGAAGAAATTATGAATATATGATATGCACCCTACCATCTTTTATCATGACCTGTATTTCTACCCAAAAGTTGTCTGGTAGAGCTCGCAGCTGAGGGATTTTGACGCCTTTTGTATTACACACTTTATATATATATATATATATATTTACATTAATATATGTTATTATTATCATTACATCGTTCAAAGCATTTATATAATGACATAAAGACGACTATATCCTCAAGATCATTAAATCTGTATAACCTTTCAACGAGCTCACCACAAATACGTCATAAAAGGGGATCGTAAAAGATAACTATATTCCGAAGTAGGTCAATTCCTGTGGCGATTGAGAAACCACTTTTCTATACTCCCAAAATAAAGTAATATGTATCTTTTGAATATTATTATAACAAGACATTTTTATATACTCGTAGTCGATATTATTCTCCAATTGCCTTGTGAGAAGTTATTTAATGAAGCTTTTGAATAATGAAAGATTGTTAAATATAATTCTGAATTGAAAAATCACATTAACTCAGGTTCGTAAGATCCCAGTAGTTCTGAAATAATAAATATGTTGATCTATCGAAAATTATAAAAACAGTAATGAATTCTCTATTCGCTTTAAATTTAAATACGTATACAATATTATTATATAATATATATTTCACGTCTGCTATTATTGATAATAGGAAAAAACAAACTAAAGCGTAAAGGATATTTTGTCCAGTATTGTTTTTATTCGAACTACTTTTGTCTTGTCTCCTAAAAAATACTTTGGGGACGGATAACACAAAAAAATATTTCTGCCCACATTGGAGACAAGAATACAGGAGCAGATAAAAAAAAAACAAAATTTTGTTTTGCTAAAATATTGGACCCGACATATTGTTGATGGTCTTATATAATCATAATACCGTCATTTATACAGGTTTCTTCTTAAAAGAAGAAGAAATAAGAAAGAAAGAAAAAGAAAAAAATAAAGAAGAATAAGGGCGAGAGTCACCTGATGTGCTCGAAGTAGATGTTATCACTGTCACCTGGATTTTTTATGACCACTATTGTTTTAGGCCGACCCTTCGAGAACCTTCGTAACACCGCCCCGCTCCTCTTTTCGGTCGATCATTCGAGAACTTTCGTAAAAATATAAAATTAACAACAATGGCGAACAATGTGACTCATAGAACCAAAATAGGGAGACATTAGAAACCAATGATGTGTTGAGGTTACAGTCAAGTACTGCTATATCCGCAAACTAGGTGAGCTAGGCCCAAACATATGCCGGCATCGTAAAAGGAATCATAAAAAGTAACCGATCTCGTAATCCTGTGATGGCGTCGCGCCAAATGAGCGATCGACCCGTCCTTATTGACTTTGCAGATAACTCTTCCACAGTGCTTCTAACAAAACTGCAAACGCTCACTCTAAAGTTATAGAGCTTGCAAAAAATCCAGTTATATAAAGCGTTTAATAATGAATGCACGCTTAGTTCGACAAAATGTTATGAAAAACAATTGGAACGTTTCTTAACAAATCAAAGCTGATTGATATCGAAGGTCGTGTTGAATACTATTGTAAAAGCGAAATGCGCAATGTTTGATCACTTACTGATTATTTATTTTGGCAAAAAACGTCAAATGGCTTGCCCAAAGGTGACACAACACCAATACGTACGAGTATGATCATACGATAACATTTCTGTGTAGGTGTTGTAGTTTACCTCGCCACGAGACGGATATTTGAAGACATGACATTTTAATTTTGAAACATAAAAAAATACTATAGAAATGTCAGTGAATTAATGAAGCATAATAAAGAACCTCGATGAACCATGAAGAAGCATAAGAATAGAAAATCATAAAAAAAACCTTTGATTCCATCATTACCTACATTAGGTACATGACTAGGTATTTAATAGCTATATGACCAAATAAGACACACATTGCAATAGCTGATAAAGTAATTAAAAATCGTGTATCGTGCAAATCAGACTCAGATATTATAGGCCTCAAAAATTCATACAACGTTTCTGTAAAAGGAAATAATTACAACAACAACCAGCCCATCATACTCGTAATAAACTAACTATAACATCTGTTGCAAAAAATGCGAAATTGTAAGTCGTAAAGAATCAAAATTAAAATGTTACAACTTGCAATAATAATAAAAATAATAATAAACGTTTACACACTCACACCCCGCACTAGGATTCCCTGTGTTGCGAGTGCAATGTAGCATACATTAGGTATACTTGCATACTTGAAAGTTTTGTATAATGTTCAGTGGTCTGATAGACTGTAAACATCTGATCTTCACCCATCAATCAGTTCAGCTCAATGTAAAATAAACTTAACTGCGGAAGTATTATGCTCTGTTAAAATTATAGTTAATAAATTAAAAAATTAAAATTATTACGAAAATGAAATAATAGAATAATGATGTACATCCCGCTGTGATTCGACAATAATTTAGGTGAACCAAAATATCTTAGAAACATGTATCTATTCGAGCTGTTTAAATATTATAATCTTTCAGTTCAGTACGCAAGAATAAAAGGAGAAAATAAATAATTGACAAATAAGAGCCTGCAAAATACCCACACTTGAGCAACCAACATATTCATTCAATCGAATCGAATCGAATCGAATCCAGAGATTATGGTCCTTAATCAAATCAAAATCATTTAAAAATTTAGATATTCTGTAAATACACTTATGCACATCATTTTTTGCTTCGACTACACTTTCGAACAGGTAATTTAACCCCTCAGCACATCTTTTAAAACAACACATATTGTTATTACAAAATAAGTTAAACCTGCGCAGAACTAGTTTCGACACTATTATTTACAAGCGTCCCTGTCATAAATATATTCTATCTATACTATAATATAAATCTGTACTATAATATCCTCGAGTTATACACCAAGGTCCAGAGATTATGGTCCTTAATGGTAAATCTTATCTTCTTGTTATAGGCCATAGTTTCTTTGGGGCTTAGAATATAGATAACCTGGTTCTTGTTTATTTGGATTGTTAAATTCAGTACATGTTTAATAACTATTATTTGACCTAATAAAATAACTTTTTATCTCAAAATAAATTACTAATACGACAGTGATTAAAATTACTCTTCTTTAAGTAAAACAGTGAATAAAATGTAAGCAATATGCTTTATTGCCTTTTAATATGTGAGAAACGTCACTAACAATTTTAATGCCGATGATTAAATTGTCATTTAAATTTTTATCATAATTCAAAACAAATTCATATTTTAATATAGATGTCGAACATAGACAAATATTTTGATATTTCCGAATCGTTTGAAAAAAAAAACTAAATCAACGATAATCATATCGTCTATAACTGTAATCGTGGATTCATCACAATACATCCATATGAAACGGACACTGCACATGTTATAATTAAAGTAATTCATGTATTATAGTTAATTAAATGAGTGTATTATCCATAAACATAATATACTAACGTAATAGACGAACACCGAACTCATTACGCATCACCGAAACCTAAATGTGCATGTGTATGAAAACACGACACTTGTGTGAGTGACTTTTAGTGATGTCAAATTCACAACCATGCACTTGGTTTTAATTCTTTAATAAATTTAATTTACTTCTTTGATGTAAATCGATATAACTTATTGTTCTCGGAAATGAACTAACCAACAAATTGTGTGGGTATAGATTCTTTATTAACAAGATGTCAGTGATTTCGTAGAACGAAAAAGTTGCCCTTAAAATGTCTACAATAAACGTTGTGAGGAACCCTAGCTATCTGGTTCAAAATTCGAATCCATTTTTCTTTTTGAACTGCATTTACAAGAAACCTTGAAGTAGTAAAATTAGTCAATAAATATGATATGAGATATTGTTATATCGTTATAGATATGAAATTCGCCAAATTTTATCAATCTAAGAAGCTAATACTATTCAAAGCCAAAGATGCACTTTTATAACAGTCTAATCTACTTTCTGTCCAATGTGTTTACAAGCTGTAATGGAAACTAAAAAGGCAAAATATTAACAAATCTAGGTGAAGCAAAAATATTTATTTATACCTATTTAAAAATTATCCACTTATCGATAGATTTTGTGCAAGCCCTATACGAAATGGTATCATTTCGTATCGTAGACAATACTTTTTTATCGTACGCGTAATTATGACAAATAAGTTATTATTCACAAAATATAGTATTTAATAATATAGCACGTTATTAGTCTTAATATATATAATTTTAAGATCAACTTCTATGAAAATAAGCATTATGAAAGTAGTATTGAACTATCGGTACTTTCCTGTGGAATGTCTCTTTGGTTGGGTTATTGTTATAAGTAACTATACAGTCTAACAGAAAACACGACATTTTCGTGTTTACTGTGTTTGTCCGATAAAATACCGTAATATTAAAAATAAATTAATAAAACAACAGATAGGAATTTTTTTATAGAAAACTAATGAAGAGTAAATAGTTTGAAAACAGCCCTACGGCCAATTCTCTTGCCTCTCTTTCTCGCAAGTAGGTTTTTCCGTAAAGCTCGAAATCTCACTTGTACACTGTGTTCCTCTATTATGCTAGTATATTAACTAGTATATTAACTTTATGGTATTATCATTAAAAAGTTCACGCTTTTATATCACTTAATACAAATCAAAATTTAAATTAAGAATACTTGCTATGGTTAAAACGTGATAGAAGTGAGGCGATGACCTTAACGAACAGGTAACAAATTTGAAGCTGTTTTTATTGTCATGTGTTATGTCAAGCTCAGTACGTAAAATGTAAAAAAAAGACAAAATAATTTAATTGAAACATTCCATTACATTCATGTATTTTACAGCCAGGTCAAGGAAATTTACGAGTAAAACGTAAAATTATTTATGGTGACACCTTCGGTTCGATTTTTGCGTTTATTGCTAATTATAGGTTTGTTTTACGTTATATATTATGTTTACTAAATAATAATCGTAAAACTCATCAGTTTATAACTTAATACATGATCGAACTGTTTTCATAAAAAAATTGGTAGCCCTGAAATAATAACTCGGAACAGTATTGATATTTCTCCAAGTATATTAATTATTTAATTATGTATAAATACTACATAATAGTATGAGAATGCTTATAGAATTAAGCCGCCCATGTTTGTCGTGAGTTTCCTTTTTATGATAAAGAAGAAAAAAAATTACCTTCAATGTTGTTTCGAAACTCCTTTTTTATCAACATACAAAGTAAAACAATTAATTGCGGTGCTTAACAATCTAAAATTCAAATAAATGAATCAAAACAATAATCTCAATATGTCAATTAATATAGGATATTTTTAATAGCTATAACTTCTGTGATTACTTTTTAATAAAACTATTTGACTTTCGATGTCCTTCTCATTTTCAGACTGTGGCCGACTGAATAGCACAGAACACCAGAACTGTGGTCTGGAAAGTCTGGAGCTTATTCCGCCACGTAACTTCAATGTTTATTACTGGAAGGTTTAACGTCAAAATTTATGTGGGTTTAAGTGCATCAGAAAACACCTTTAGCAATCTTGTTATAACCGTAAAATACCAGTCATTCCGCTTTGTTACAAATCTTCGTTCAAACTACCCACATTAGGATTTCTATTTACCTTCTTTAATTAAAAATCTTAATTGAACTGTAATATCTGTAACTAACATTAAACTTGCATTAATCTCAGACAGAATGAAGTGTACCGTGAAAGTCACGTACATATACGGAACGTTATTCAAAACTTAGGAACATTGTGATGGAAATACCTAAGCGTAATTCTGTACTAAATTCTAAGTACTCCAAATGTGTAAATACACTGGATATTGCAAAGCTTTGCTACTGTTCCAACTTCGCATATGTAACCAGAACTACAGGGTTGTCAAGTGCTCAATTTTGAACAGAACTGTTCTATAAGTCAGCCCCTTGTTCCATAATCGGTATGACATCGCTTTTTTGAAACAGGTGCCATACTATTAATATTTTTGTTTCCTATGGAAATTTAAAAAACATCGTCATGATTAGTCCATAGTTGTCCCACTACTGGGCCCGGGTCTCCTTTCACAGAGGAGTTAAGGCCAATAGTCCGCGACGATAGTCAAATGCTAATTGACAGACTTCATACACCTTTGAAAACATTATGAAAAACTCTCAGATGTGGAAGTTTCCTAACGACGTTTTCCATTACCGAAGTTATACTTATTAATTAATTAATTAAACGCACATAATTTTAAAACATTTGAGGTGTGTGTGGGATTCAAGCTTTAGTTCTACTGAACGTTAAAAAAACCATTAAGCTACCTCTGCTTAGGCGTTTCCTATAAGCGTTGACACAATTTTCTGTTAATTTGCCTCTAAAATAAACGACTAATTTCATAGTGTATCTTTAAAGTGA
Source organism: Megathymus violae (assembly GCA_003671415.1). NCBI lineage: Eukaryota > Metazoa > Arthropoda > Insecta > Lepidoptera > Hesperiidae > Megathymus > Megathymus violae. The sequence goes on from PDGT01000036.1 coordinate 2,804,821, forward strand.
TATGTCCATAAATGTCTCTCCAAACTCCCTATATTGTGCCAACTGTCTCAACTTGTCAACTTGTCAACTTGCAACTTGTCCCACCCAGAAGATTTTGAAATTTTGGAAATCAGAAGATTTTGGAAATCTTGTGTGGTAAATGAACATAGAGGCGCATAATCCTATACAGATCTGATCGTTCATCGAATGGTCAGAACTCTTTAAAATTAGTGTATTTTAATACTCTTTAATTAAAAAGTTTTCAATCCAATTAATCAACAAACGATCCATTTTTTAAATCTAGTGTCTTTGCTAAACCTTGTAGTCTTATTTCGTTTTCCGGTATTTTTGTCAAGTTCATCTGGCAACCCTGGTAACTACAGATGTGTTAATTCTAGAAACTGGAGAAAGTGACACCCGATATAACTTTCACTGTACATGACATATACGCATACGTAATTACTAATATGATGTGGGTACATAAATTTCCCCACAGAATCAAGGTACAGGTATTACTCAACATCGCTTTATAGGCCCTCATACGGTTTCAACGCTCATAACATCGTAACGACATAATGACAGTATTGTGGCGTGACTATTCTTTTTCATTTATTTGACAACAAATTTCGGATGGTATTCTTTTACACATTGTATAAAATACGCTAATTTATAGTATGAAAATGGAATAATCGATTTTATAATCCAAAAGAGGTTCATCTCATTATATTTTGTTGATATTTTCAATCGACGAGGATGATGAGATGTGACAATAAGACATGTTATTTCCTTTTTTATTCGTATTATAGTCAAAAATAAAAAGACTTTCAGATATCTTTGAAGGACGCTTGACGTTATAATGGAGTGTATTTTAATTACAATGTATTTAAGCGAGTAAGTAATATCTGCCGGAAATCAACATCGATAGTTATTTATTGCGAAGCTAAAAATAATTGAGAAAAAAATACACGTATAGAAATATCAACTTCTTTTTACTACTTATAGCTACAAAAAAAATCCTGCAAATCAATAATTCATTGGAAAAAAGGGCTTTTTCCTACTTCAGAAACAGTAGATGTATTTATTCAGCTCCTTTACGATTATTTCAGTTTATAAATTATATTTGTTACTGTTCATTATATGTAGTGTTTACCTGTAATCGTGCACTAAGCTTTTAATTATTTTGTTCATCTTGCATAAGAACAGCGTAAGCTATAAATGTATGTTACAATGTAATAATTGTTGGTGAACATTGTTATGTTACAATGATTAATGTGCAAAGTAATTAAACGTAAAAATCTTTATTTATCCATGACAAATCCTAATCAAATTAATTGAATCTCGGCAAATGAGACCGCATTCTCTTCGTCGTTTTTCTTCCATTGTCTCAGCACAAAGGCAACCATTCGGTTTTGTTGTCCCGTGCTTTTGCATCAAAGTGTGAAAATAAAAAGTTCCATTCCTAGGAAAATAATGTGAGATTTTCCGAACAAGTGCTCGCAAAAAACGCGACACTCAGTGAAATTGCTATGTCGTATATTCTTGAGGCACGACTCTTAATTTGATGAGGAGAATGTAAAAATAGCATTACGTAGAGCGAGATGCCTAGGGGAAGGGGATCGTGAGTGCGACCACGATTTATATCACCCTACATATATTATAGCGGCATCATAAATACTTGAAATGGTTACGCCCTCCCGCTGCAAAAAATATTTTTCTTGATATTGTGAACTTCAAGTTCTCATAGCAATCTCCTATACAGGTAAATTGTATAACTTACAAAAGATCATAGGTTTGAACTGCCTTGACGTACATATAGGTAATATTCTTATCTGGTTGTGTCTCCAACTAATTCATTCTAGAAGAACACTACCACCTGTCATAAGTATCATCATGATTGAACTGGTTACAGAAACTAACGTCTCCATTAGAGCCTGGCGCATTTTTAATTTATCAGAACGGTGTACCAAGAGCAGGGAAGGTTAGCTTACGTTCAATGATCTCAGGGAAAGCAAATCTACATTGAACGAAAATATTAGGGAAAGGGGAAAATTCTGGGAGACCATGTTATGCTACTGCGGGCGTGTAGCGGTTCATGTTAATTAACGCAATATAAACGGTGAGTCACGTGTCGCGCATAAACAATTCCTTTTAATTAAGATATTTCGATTAAGACTAAAATCACGTTGAAACTCTCCACGACCTAACTAACGATCTATGGACTTGTGGTAATTGAAGACCCTGTAGTCGAGTTGTTAGTTGAGGCGGAAAATTACAGTTTTGATCCTGAGAGCTTAACATTTATATAATAGTTCAATACTTGTTTTCTGCTCCTGTTTGTTTATTTGTTGATGTCAAATAATTATTATTATGTCCGTTGTAACTTTTCCGCGACAGTGAAACTTAGTAAAGATTCTGTGTGATGTGTGGATTTGCCATTGAAGACTTACGTTGACGACCTTATAACTCAGTTGCTAGTGTCTTTGCCTGCCAACCGTGGTGGGATTCCACGCGATTCCCCACCGGTGCATTTATATGACAGATAATTGTTTGTTTGCGAGTCGCGGATGTCTATTATGTCTGATTTACATGTTTCATGTCACCCGCAATCAACATAATTATTGTGCAGGGGTTTGTGTGAGCGTTTATGTTCAAATTTATTGAAAAATGACTACGCCATAGTCATAATGCATGTTATTGCTTACACATAGACACAAGCCCATTTATCCAAAAAAATATAGGCGTAGTTTTAATTGAACTGTATACATAGAATAAAATATTTTACATATACGAAGCCCGCTCGCGCTGTGTTTTAGAAATGATCCTTATATTCCCAAATAGTTTGTCCCGCCCAATTGTTTGCAATCCGTTGTTGTTTGCTAACAATTGTTACTAGTTTTATGGCAAGCGTTTTATAACTTTGTCATGCTTACTCCATATCATAAACCTTTTTTATGTGAATAGTCGATAAACGAGCACACAATCCTGTTGGTAAATAGTCACGAACGCAACATTACAGACATAATCGACTACTTGACGGTCAAGATGGCGCCGAAATATCTGAATTCTCATGAAACACTTTATCCGTTGATATGTTGATAATATTCTTGCAATAGTTTTGAGATTATCACGTTTAGTCGGTCGACAGATTTCGTTTCATATTCTATAGTGTAATATAAAATAAATAAACATACTTGCACTATTAATACTCATATATCTTAAGAAAAGGTAAAACATTCCTTTACTGTATATGAGTATACATAGTAAGTACGAGTGTACATACTACTAACTTTACGTAATTAATGACGTCTCTCTTCGAGCATTGTCAGACTCTTTGTAGATTAGAATCTTTTAAGATTGATTCGGGACATCCAGTCTCAAATCTGCTATTCTCTCAAGGAAAAGGGAGGGAAAATCCAATAATGAGCGAACATCTCCCGACGGGTAACGGGCGAGTTATCGAGAATGGCGTAACGTATTCGCGGTTAAATTGCTGAGGGCATGGAAAACGCATTAATGCCTGTGATATGAACCGAGACGGCCACATGACGGGAATAAGAAATTTTATAAAAGATTTCGCAGAGGTACGGGAAATTTAGCGTAACACAATTTGGTGTCTTTACCCGACGTGTGCCTGCGAACGTCTGTGGTATTTGATATATTATGTTATGTATGTATATCGATTTTGGACCGGTGGGGCGAATAACTAACTGGCGTTTTGATCTCGCTGGCTTCTGGCTTTGTGTTTCATTTAGTCGTTCTGATAACTGAGAAAAGCTTCGTTAATCAGCATTATTGGAGCCAATATCCGCCAGGCCAGTACTTTTGGTTACACGGAGCAACTATTTTCGCAATAAAACAGAAGATATAGTGGTTCTGTCCCGGGCGAAACGTACAAAGGTCACCGCCACACAAATCTGGGGTTTTATTCTTTGTCTGTTATACATACCTATTACTAGGTACAATCAACCAGTAATGTCGATTTATTACCATATTTATACCATAATAACACACATAATATTACCATAATTATGTACTTTGTTCGTGCTTCGTCAATCTATGTAAATCCTATTTAGCCAAGTATGAAAATCATGTCCCCGGCGTACTCATTATAATCTGATATTTAGAAATCAATGCTAAATAATATATTTGTATCAATAACATTTCACTGTTACAATGGTTGCTATAAGTCAACTATAATATTCAAACAAAAATAAAATTAAATGTAAATAAAACTAACATAAAATTAATATGTATGCGAAATATTAACATGAAGTTGAGCGATGCGCGTAATTTCATTCGAGAAACGTTTTTCTCGTTTCCTGGTTTGAGGCTGGAACATGACAAGGCGATAAATGCAAATTATTCAAGACCCATATGATTGTTATGATGAACCTTAGAGCTGTTTTTTAGAATTATAACTTTGTACACTGAACTAAAAACAGTTAACTGACAATTTTTCAGCTACCACCTACATTACCATAATCGAAGCCCACAATAATAGGTATTTAAGTTATGATTGTCCCTTCAAGTATCCCGATTAATATTTGAATCACAACATGATATTTAAATATTGTCTTCCACCCAGTAACTTAAAAAAGTCAGATTTAAATTTTTTTAGATTTTTTATTTCGTTTTCAAATTTTGGATCTTTAATTTAGTTATTGTGTTATTCTTATTCTCAAAGAAGACTCGGCCCAGTGGGACATTATATTATTTAACTAAACTAATACTTTAGGTAAATTATATAAATATTTGGTTGTTAGAGGTTAGGTAAAAATTTTAAATCAAGGAATGGTTTTATAAAAAAGAAATATGATTTAAAAAAAGGAAGGATTTTTATTAAATACAGGTTAGGATATTATACTGGTTTAAACTAGCGAGTGCTGGCGTGCCAGTTACTGTGTTGGTGCTACAGATAAGCATAAACAATGGAAGCTAATTGTTCACTCACTTAAAAACTTGGCCAGTCTGTTATTGTAACGGCTAGTATCTTAAACCGCCCTTACAAAGGGTAATTCAATGATATCAAAGCCCTTCGTATGTTCAACAAAAAACATAATCTCAAAATAGTAATCAGTAAATTAAAAATATTTTTTTTTACATTTCACATACGGATATTCAAACTTAACATATTTTACCCACTACTGGACTGAGACACCCTCACAACGCAAGGCCAGAGACCACAACAATGACCAACCGCGAGTTGAGAAATATGAAAATCATGTCCCCTTTTTTCATCTTTGAGAACATTATGGAGAAATTTGACCTATTCAGGCTTCCCTCACATTATTTCCCTTCGCCGAGAAAATAATAATTATATAATACGCAAATAACCGAAAAATTAAAAGTGTTCGCATAATCAAACCAAAGTCCTACTGAACGGAAGACTAACTTTTAAACCGCTACGCCAATAGGTACTGCTTATCTAACTGTCGTATAATAAATTAAGCAGATGTAATTAAAACATGTAAACTAAACAATCGTTTGCGGTCGTAATTTAAGCATTAATTTTATCTACGTCCCGTTACTAGATTGAGAGCACTTAATTTTTGTTGTTATAACGGACTTCAAGAAAGGAACTTAATGGTTTGATCGATAGTTTTTAGATTTATACTCACCAATTATCCGGTCTTGAGGCACGATTTGAAGAAAAAAATCTTAACTTGAAACATATTTTATATAGCACATACTGAATCATAAAAAGACACAAATCTTCTATATAACTTAACATCAAATGCCACATATATAAAAGATCATCACTTGAGAAAGGCTCGACCAATTGGTTATTTTTTGTTTGTGTTCATATTGGCTGGACATGGTTTGTATGAAGTAAAATTTTTGGAAAATCCACTGGATATAGTTCTAAGGTGCATAGACTAAATAAAAGAATTCCAATTAAATGTAGTTCGATAGATAAGTAACATTCTATGAGGTCGAAGTTACGCTGTTTTATAGAAATTAGGCTCCACACTGTTTGTAATGTAACAATTCGCTCTTTAATCTTTAGGGAATTTCGATAGTATTTGCTTTGAAAATCTTAATAACAAATGTAACGTTGATATTGACGTTCTGTTCGACGAACAAATTTGATGAATAAATTATTTCTCAACCATAAACAACCTATCATCCATCATCCATCTATCAGCCTTTGGAGGTCCACTGCTGGCCATAGGCCTCCCCTAACTTGCGCCACACTGACCGGTCCTGTGCCTTCTGAATCCAGCGGATGCCCGCTGTCTTCTTCAGGTCGTCAGTCCACCTGGTCGGGGGGCGTCCAAACATACTATACGAATATATTAACTTACAGTCAGCGCAGTAAACCACTAAAGATAGAGACATGTTTGCTACTTTTTTTTTGCTAAACGCACTTCTCATTTTCTTTTTTATTAAATTGTACCCATACGAAGACAGGGTAATGGACAGAGATAAAAAATATTGCTTATTTATTTATTTATTTTAACTCTTAAAAAATACAGCTTAAATTAATTAAGTGTGAAATAGAGGGCCAATTAAATTGCTTAAAAACTTGGTTAAATCTATGTAGAATTTGCTTAGATCCCATATTCAAAAACATTTCCCCGTTTACTGTACAAAATAAAGGACTATCATATTTAGTTAGGTGCTTGGATTTTCATGAGATCTGAAAACTTTTTAACAATAAAAGCGTTATAGCCTTCTGAATCTTGGCAACCTTTTACACTTTTGTTTTTGAAAGGATTCCATTTGGCTACAATTCGTGAAATGTACTGAAAATCTAGTGACCTTGATGTGAACGGCCGCATGATAATATCCACAACCAACAACGCAGACAGGTTTACAAGTATGTATAAATAACGAATAAGTGCCAGTCGGACTTACATAATGAGATTCTATACAAGCACACAATAATTTTCTATTTGGATAGATTCAGTGTGTAGAGCGCTATCTAGTATCACGAATTAAAATCTTCTATTCCATTTCAATCAACCAATCAATTCAATTCGGGAACTTAAGCGAGTTCTAGTCACAATTGGCCAATTTATATTATTTATTGTTTACTTTATAATTCGCATTATAATAACACCAAATATAGTAAAATCACTTGAATTTCTTATATATATATATATATATATATATATATATATANNNNATATGTACTCTCAGATATTTGCCACAAAAATACATACACTATAAAAATTTAAAATGACTACCTATTACGGTTCAAAAAATTCAGTGTTTAAAGATCGATCAGACTAATGGCAGTAGCAGTAATAAGCAGTAAGACTAATGATAGTAGCAGTAATAAGGCTCTTTACTATAAACAAACCTTAAACGGTATAATGAAATAACAATAGTTGGTAAGGATCCAAATTTCCAGCGATATAAAGAGAGTAATTTCACAAAGCGGGATCTAAAAAATTTAACAACTATTTTTACTCAGGTTAATTTTCAGATATAACTTACTTACTTTTTGCAAAACGAGCAGATGTTGAAAACAACCTTTTTATATTATAAATAGAAGCTTGACTGTAACTCCCTTTAAAGAAATGTCTATTTCGCAGTTTTGTCTTGGATGGTAAAACGTTAGTGCTTTTTAAGCCTTATCCTTCCTTGTTAAATGAAAGTGAGACGTTTAATTTCTCAAAATCGCAATTTTGGCGCATTGCGTGATTGTCATCTCGTTATTTCTTTTTTATTTATTTAATAATTTATGCACACATAGAAATATAGTACAGATAAGACATCAAGTAAGGATGGTACAAAGGAACTGCTTCTTTCTTATGAAATATCTTCCAGTAGACCTGAGACTGGAGAGCGGTATATCTAGATGGTAGTGGACTGTGTACACAAAATACAGTATATTGAAACTTAATAATAATAATAAATAAATACATGCTTAAAAACAATTATGTATAAATACATACATACCTACAAAAATACGTACATACCTACATAAATACATACATATGTACATACATGCATATAATAAAACTAGGAATACCAATGAAGAAGTGATAGTAGTATTGTAACCAAATAGGACATTATAAACAAATAAAACAAAATAATTTATGTAGCTAAGGAAATATAGTGCTTTTTGACACGTTTTTTGAATAGATAGGATAGGATAGGCGATAGGAGAAAAAGACCAAATCATGGTACGAGAAAGATGCAGTGAGTTGTCCATGGGACAATACACTTTTGAGGGAGGACACAATCATTAGATCCAGAAGGGAAGGCGTGCAGTTAGGAAAATGATGTGTCGCAGACAGCGGTGGAAGTTTAAGGTTAAAATAGAATAAGAGAGATTTATGTTTAGTCGCCGGAGGGTCACATTTCAACAGACATGTATTAAAGTTACCCATCATGACTATGTGTTCGTAAATTGGACATAAATCAGCAAATACTTTCTCCAGCGTATCAAAGTAATTGACAGTCAGATTAGGACTATAAAACACACAGAGGAGTAATTTTGTACAATTCAAGTTTATTTCAATAAATATGAACTCGGCGGACTCGGAGTACTCCGATGGAGACATGCTGACAACTTTGTGAGGTATATCGGCGCGCAAGTAAATTGCAACGCCGCCACAAGCTTTACCGGTACGGTCATTGCGGATCAGAACAAATCCTGGTAAAGTTTATTGAGTAGAAGGCAAAGTGGCCTTGAGGAAAGATTCAGAGATCAGAAGCGCGTCAAGATGATCACTGCTAACGGATGCCAGGAGATCGGAATAGTGCCGTGGAATACTCTGGATATTTATGTGCGCAGCATTAAAATTGCAGGGATCACATAACGAGGATAATTGGTCATGCAGCGAAAGCTGATTGAAACTGCCATCAACACTAATAAAGCTATCGGACGAGAAAGAGCAAGAGAAATTCTTTAACATATTTTGGAAGAATGTTCTTTAAAATCTTTGTTATTACACAAATAACATCCAGTATTAAGAATATATTTTTCTGATAAATATATATGTCGCGTACTAGTCCCTAACTAAATTAGGTGGGGGTAACTAGTTGAAATAATATACTGATGGACTGTAATGGACTTAATTACTAAGGAATCGTAAATAGACGTAAATAGACGTGCGGGTAGGTGCTTTGAGCGTTGTTATCAAATCAAATGATGAAATCGAAAGTAAAGCGAAAAATATATCTTGTTCCTCCAAAGAGTAAAGAGTCAGAATATCATACATACGTATACTGGTTCAACCAGTCGAGGCCAATCCGTGCATGACAGGCCTTACATAAAAGGATTTCAATTCACATGCACAAGTTAATGATGCCAAATAACCATGACATGACATGAGCTTCTTATAATCACGATGTCAAACAACCATGAAATTATTGTAATATATATGTCATATATTTGTATTGCATTCTTAAGTTAAAATGTTGTACCGAATAATTTATTACGTACCTATACAATTCTTACGAATCAGTTGGAACTACTAAATTCTAAGTTATATATATGCCCCAGTCCCCAACATCCTACAAACGAAAACTCGAGATTGCACGAATAGGCCATTTTCACGGCGATCCGAACACAAATTATTAAACCTTTTTTTAAATTACGCTCTATATATCTTCTTATATCTTTTATGAATAAAAATGGAGACAAGTAAACCAATTAAGATATTACTAATATATACAGATATACTGTATAAGTGTACACACCGGTTATTTACATTATAGGTTTTTTAATGTACTCGTAAGCCGGGAAAATATCCCAACCCCTTAAAAATAATCTTAATCTTAATCTAAATCTTGCCGATCGCCAACGATATCCAGTAGTTCTATTAAGTACGCGACCGTACATTAATGTATGTAGATACTAATCTAAGATACTGCTTGAACTCTTGAAAGTATGCGTTGCAAGTTTACGAAAATGTCTACCTATAGTTCCTATCTGGTAAATTAACACACAATTTTCACGGGCGATGTTGTGGAGTGAAGTTAAAAATTAAAATTTAGTATAACACCTAAATAAACGCTCGTTACAAAAATGAAAACCTGACAAATGTGAATAGGATTCAAAAACAGAATTAAAGTCCAATATGAATCCACCAAAACAAAAACAACGATATACGACTTTTTTCTTTCCTTTGTCCTCTAAGCCCTTGCATTTTTAATGGTAGTAACTAAAGAGTTTAAATTTACAACTCCAAAAAATACTCAACTTAAAGACCAGATTCTTGGTGAAAGAGATTTAAATGAAAAAACATGTATGTATGCTCGGAACGAAGATTTAATGCAGAAAAATAACGTACATAGATTAGAAAGGAATCATAGACTAGATAGAACAGAGTATATAAGGCTAAAAATACATAACTATTATTGCAATTATATTATTTTGATGTTTCTAATACTCGAGAAAAAGTTTCAAATCAAGAAAAGACCACAAAGTGATTCTATAATTATCTATAATTACTCCATTAATTCTTTTGAAGTGCTCAACTTATAGATAAACTCGCCATTTATACTGCTTACATACATAAATACTTATAAATTGATTTTTAGTTGAAAAACAGCACGCTGTTACACGCAGCAGTTATTGTCAAAATTACCTAGCTTATGAAATAAAAAAGCGACTCAGTGCGTGTCCAAAAACCTTTATCGCAAAGATACAGCACCAATATCGTATGTGCGGTCCAATGGGGGGTCGTAGAGGTCATGATTCCCCCAAAATCGTACACGTCAAATTGAGAAATCTCTTAAGGTTGGCCACGTTATGGAAAATTTATAAATAAGTAACTACCTGCTTAAATCGGTTAATGCTTTGTTATAGGTTTTTGTCCAATAAAGTCTAATTTACTTGACTTATTCTATTAGATATTAATAACACAGATTAATTACAAACCTCCCAGTCTTTGACTGCAAGCGCCCTTGATACTTTACGATGGACAACTAATGGATTAAAGCCAACAAATATTCCACGAAAGATTTTTGTCTGAAAGATTATTATGACGAAAAGAAAGAAATATATAAATCTCTGGATTAGTCACGCTTTCTAATTATATAAATAAACAATGCCAAAGACCAGCGTGACGAATATTTTTTTGGAAGGAATTAAAACAACTTACTGCTTTAATTGTAACGGAATTTTGATAAAATGAGGTAGAACGTATTGGAATACTGAGGACAAGGGTTATTGACGAGCAGATAGTTCGATCATGGAATAAATGATGTAATACGAGCATTTCGGCAAAGGTGAATTGGAAGCCATTTGAGTTTGATACGATATTATGAAACATGTTCATATTTGTGAAGTCAAAATATGAACCTTATGTATAACTTTGAAGACGCTCAATGTGTTAAATTGCTATTCAGTAATGTTGACAGAGTACACGACACAGTTAAGCATAGGAAGAAGTAATGATTGAGAAAGCGAACTTTTTGTTTGAATACGAAGAATATTCTTAAGTTTTCTAAGAGGGCCGCTGCACCAAATAGAGCTAGGTACTCAGTGATCTACGGCACCGAAGAAAGTTATTATCACAAACTCCCAGGTTCTTAACCTTTGCAGCATAAAAAATGTAAACCTAGTCGAGCGAGACCGATAGTAGTTGGGACCAGTCAATTTTGGCGACTAATCGTGTACTGCCTATAATGATAGTCTGGAATTTGCTGGGATTTAAGTTGAGATTAAAATTTCTGCTTCATTTTGAGATACTAACAAGGTCCGCATTAGTAGTGGCAAATGGTAAATCACCTAATGTTGCTTGATGGTAATTATGTAAATTGTCTTCATATAGATGATATCTAAAAAGAAGAAAGTTGGATGCTTACAGAATTTTTTAAGATAGAAAAAAGAAGAGGCTTCAACACGCAGTTATGGAAGAATAAAGAATTTTTCCTTATCACACAACGATTACCTACAACAATAATTATGACAGTAAAAGTAGAAGGAATTAAAGAAAAAGTAATCAAGAGATATCTTGTTATATTAACAAGATTACCAGATCAAAGCGAAAATCAAAATATAGCAAGGTAAGGGTAAAACTTATTTATTTATCGTAAAACCTAATAACGCAAACGTATTTCAAAGCTACTGAAAACGTTCGCAATATTTATTTACATACATGTAAAGGTGGGTACATTATTCATACGTACGTACATTTTTATATAAAATACGTAAAAGAATTTCCAAACGTTTGTTAACTATTTATTTTAAGAAAAAAAATCTTATCGGACTAAAGTACAATTTAATTATTATAGTTTCTTCTTAACAAATCGCGACAGAAATCCCTTATACAACGACCCGCTAGATAATATAACAATTGGTTTGGTTTATACACGCCGATAAGTCACGCTCTCATAACCCGGATAATTCTTCGGTCTGTTCGGACATGACCACGACTATCTGGGTAAGAAACGCGGATACGTACTAACAATTGTAATTTTCATTTTACACAACATTAATCTAGCAGTAAGCATGTACTTTGCGTACACATCGTAGTGGTAACAGAAGCTAATCTGATAATTACAAAAATTCTGTTTCTTAATAATAGAAATATAACTTGTGAGGAGTATTACAAGTAGGTATGAACGGACTCATTGTGAAGATAATTACGTTTCATGTTACCCCTTTTTGTCAGTAAATAGACTTGGAACTAATTTATTTGGTTAAAGATATTTAACCTGTACAATATGCAGCGATGAGATAAAGTTTACATTACACTTTTGTCACGGGAATTTCGTCATGTCATGGTTCACAGATTTGCTGTTAGCCGCTCCAACCGCCTCCTCCACTTTTCCACTTAGGTGCCTTGAATGATCAACGGTCACGTTAACTTCGTCGAGCGGAGGATCTTGCGCGCCTCCGTACAATTCTTCGAAACCTTCGCCAAAATCTCATCATCAAGTTCCCAGGTCACTTGGACCTGCAATACTTTGCGATCTGCTCTAATCGTTCTGACCACCACGATTCGCTGTAAACCGGTCGCGACGTGCGATCTTTCAAATGTTAGGCTGAAAAAAATTAATACTACACTTTGCTCTTAGCCGAAGGACCAAGAAACATTACCGGTAAGCCTGCATCAAGCAGCTCTGGAGCAGCATGGTGAATTATGCCGTAAGTCTAAGCTTTTTCAATTACTAGGAGGAATCCATGGCTCATAGAGGACAGTACAAATCTAGTCAATTTAACAGGTAGCTATCTAACTGGGCTAACGGGTTCGGAACGCGTACGTAATGGTCATGTTAAGAAAGAAATAACTCTATAGTCATACAACTCAGAGAGATGATTTTGATGTTGTTTTGTAATATTACTCTTGTGTGCAAATACAGTAAAAAAAATTTATCATTAATAGGCTAGTTTTTGAGTTATTTAAGAAAAATTTATAATAGTCAACTTTTTGATTAAAATCAGTATGACAGCATTTTAACGACATTACAAAGTTGAAAGTTAACATGTTTTTTTACCTAAAAATAAATTCCATACCTATGGTGGTATCAATAAATTCAATACCTATCTATGAATTAATATTTCTTTCATATCTGTAGAACATTAAGGTCCAGAGATCTCGAAGTTTTGTAGTGGAGCCATTAAAAATTATGATAAAAAGGAATTTGGTGGCCATCCAATAAGAACGGAAGATAGACCCTAAATGGTATTTTAACAATGAGATGAAGTATATTTTATGCCCTTAAACTATCGCTAGACCAGAAACACTGCATATTATAAATAATATGATAAGATAATTCACAGCACAACAACTATAATACAATATTGTCCTGGTGATTTCCCAATAATTTACTGATCCCTGGCTAAAGATAAAACTGTAGCTACCTACAATTCAACCGATATGGCAGTTTTTAAGCTTATGAATTGGCTTTCGAACAGTAAAAATTACAATAATATCGGTAAATTTTTTTCAAATAGGGCATTTTAAAACGTCTTGAGACAAAAGATCTCTACATCAGCCTGAAGGTATTTATAGAATTCAGTACATTCAAAGGAAAACATATAAGATCAGGCAAACACGCGATTGTCTCGCGGTCTGCCTATCACACAGGATTTTCTCTGAATATACTGGACGAAGAAATCGATATTAATACACGTGTAGACGTACCGTGTAAACATTGTTACAATTTAACCAATGTCACAAATACGAGGGTTACGTTGCTTTATATATTGTAATTAGGCACGTCACGTGTATCTAACATTCCTGGCTCTGTAAACACTTCAGCCTTTGCAACACTGCCTTCAGACCGCAACGCAACAGCTGTTTCACCGAAACACACAATGGCTTCCCCGGTGAAATTATAGACAGATTTTATTGCTTAAAATATACTTTTTTTTTTATTGTTAACCTTCTATAAACACAAATTAACATTCAATTTATAAACACATACCTCGTTGATACTAAAGTTCAATTATTAACGTAGAAGAACGTGTTGTTAAGTATTATTATATTGTTACGAAGTAACTATATATATATTATTATTATATTATATTATTATTATATTATTATTATTATATTATTATTATTATTATATTATTATTATTTGTTCTTTTTTTTCGTTTTGTTTTGTTTTTTGCACATAGTTTATTAGAACGGGTACAATATGTAAGTGTTCGTAATAACAAAATTATACTTTTTCAGTTTGTAACTAGTTATTATTTTATATCCGTAATAAATTTATAATATAAAGACGATTTTTATTATTACTTAAATAATTTCTTCCGAAATGTTATTCTTAGATTATTTGTATCATTGTAGCAAGGCGAGTGCGTAACACAATATAATATAACCAATACATAAAATTGGTTTGGCTGTTTGTAGATTCAAAATAAAGATCAACAATTAAGTGAAATATGCCGGTTACATGATACCTGCACATGTTTAATTAATATTACAGTTATTGTCAGTCTGTCATCATGCGGTTATGTCGCGCTTTCGATTCGAAATAACTACCTATTCTGTAAACATTTTCAAAGCTTGTAGTGAATATTTCAACTAAGAACATAAGCTATATTTCATCTCGGTATCGTAAAGAGTAATGAAGTTACAGTTTATACCTTACGTGCCCTAAAACGCCTGGTTATAACAACGTTTTGCACTATCCATTGGACTGACCTAAATATTTAAGACGATGGACAACAATTTTCAGTGGTAGCTAATGTTTCGATGTCATAGACATGATCTTTATGAATCATACGTATCTGATGAGGAGCAGCCGTTATTAATGTTATTAAAAAAAAACTGATACCAAAATATCAACTTTTTTATTTTCGACGTCGAAATCTTAGCTCACGTCGGCGTTGTCATTGTCCATCCATCACAAATATGATCCGATGTTACACACATGTGTCCTTAAGGATAATTATGCCAGTCGTTATGCCACCCACTAGATTTAGTTATTAGTAAGTACTGTTAAAAACATAAGGACTACTTTCCCAACCAAAGCGAGAGTGAATTAGTGGACTTGAAAAAAAAAATTGCAAACCAAATTAATATCTCAAAGCTCTGTTTTTATTAAAGAAAATTTGAAATATTATTGGTGGTAAAAATGCAACATCAATGTTTTTCATCTGAGGGTATTTAGTAATTAATTAATTAACATACCTAAAAAATATGCATAACTACTTAACAATTTGATAAAAATTTTAACAGGACAGATATTCGATTTATCTCACGCAGAAGCTTAAAGTAACTCAAGCAACTCGTAGACAACATTAACGAGTTTCAAACTATTGTAACAAACAAAGTTACGAAGTGTCAAGTTACGTAGGTAATCCCTTACACAAGAATCAATAAATGTGAACGAGACTTGTGTTAGCAGATTTATTTTGTAAACGATACGAGAATTTGGGGTAACACCCTCGTAACTATTAATAGGGCTGTCATTTTACACATTTGAAAAATAAAAACCTCGTAAGTTATGAATAGTCTGTAACTTTTTTATTTATGTACTCGAACAAAGAAATACGTCAGCGCTTTGCATTGACAAACATGTTTTTTACGCTCAAAAATACTAACTCCATGGCATCCAATACAATAATTACTCGTTTATAACTTTATTGGATGTTTTATATTAACCCCACCTAAAATCTTTCCCGGAAATGACTCTACATGTTTTTTACACTGCATGAAAATATTGCAATAGATATTTAAATTCGATTATTTTATTATTATTCCAATTATTTAGATGAATAAAGTTCAGACACACAGACAGTACTTTGTTTTATGGTATACTTATAAATAAATAGAAAAGATGTCTCATTCTGTTTCAATCCGATAAGGACGTCTGCAGGTCACGAAATTCTCCTAGAAATTGAAGAAGCCTAAAACGTAGTGTACTGTAGTATACCTTCAGTGTACTGTAGTATTCAATAGAGATAATACATTGTCTCGTACACCGATAGAGAAGGTATTTGTCAATTAGTCACTAGGTTGAGGGAGTAGAATAGTAGTCTTAAGCAGGGAGTCTTATGCCATATTGTAAATTAAAAACTCACGTCAAAAGTGGATTCTTATGCAGAAGGGTTATTACAAAGTTGATGATTACTTGGAGGATAAAATTGCTTGGACATAAGTTTAACATGTAACCATAAATGTGTTCTGTAACTGTGAGTAGGAAAAAAAACTCCTCAGGAGTTTCTTACCGCCTCTTCTTCCGAGACCACTCACGGTAGAGATTTGTTGAAGCGATGGCGTAGTTTAACGTTCGAAAATCGTTTGTAAAAACCAGCTTCGAATATATTTTTTTTCATTTCATTTCAAACGGGGCTGTCTTGTAACGGACATGACATGTTACAGACCGGACGGTTGCCCGCGCCCGTAGCTTTGTGTAGTGACCGCGTGAGTGATAATTCCAGGTGTCCTTCAAAATGGATAACATGAGAAAAACCGGATATTACACGTAGATATTGCAGGAATGATGAGGGGTCTGCGACTAATCCTAATATCAGAAATTCTTAAGCCACCCGTAGACCTCCAAACTTAACCACTGCTGTTGAACAATAACCAGCAGGGATTTAGCAATTATGTACTTATTGAGCGTCGATTTATACGAATAACGGAATGTTGCCACGAAATCAACGGTTTAACGCACGTTTTTAAATGTGGGGATGGAGAAACTTCTGGTCGCATATGTAACATAATGTGTTTGGGCACGCAGAACTTTAGTTGTATTTATACAAGTTACAAGTAATTTCATCCGAATTTTCCCTTTGCCAACGTAATAGAGATCCCTGAGACAAACCCGAAGAGCTGTCGGTCATCTAGATCGGCTATCATTATTCAAAACATCTAGTGAAACAGCTTCTGTATTCTGGTGACTAAATGATGCTCTCAGCACTACCACGTAAGGGACACAGAGTAGATATCGCTACGCACTGTTAATATAGAGAAAAAAGCGGCTCAAATAATATACAACTGCATTTTTAACAAAAACACTGTGCTGTGCAATACTCTGTGTGCAGATTAATATCATTTAAGTATTCGTTTATTCTGTAATACTATGCTTTCTCAATAAACCGTTGCTTAACTGACCTCATAAATTTATTAAGACAACTATTGCACCAGTTTATTGTTTTTAATGGCAGTCTATTGTACACACAAATAGTATAAGTGTTTCTTGTGTAGGTGACTAGTACTGCGATTTGGCTTTACTTTCTAATATGATATTTTGGAAGGCACCCAAAATATACGTTTAGTTGTTTTTACCAGACGCTTTAAAAGTAATTCATTTTTTTAGTAGCTGACAAACGAGCTGATTATCTAGTGGTAATCAAAGAGCCAAAAGCATCACCGGCTGAAGGTACTGTTCGCTGTTGTTTTGTCCGTTGTTCAACAAAATTCGTCACGAACAGGGATGATAGATCTGGATTCAAAGATGGATGGAGTGCAATAATACTCTTAAACTTTCCTCGTAAATCAGTTTTTCTATTGGTAGACATCATGTGGTGTTTTTTAGCAGTTTTGATTATATGAGCTCATATTTTTAAAGTTTCCCTTCGACACTAAAACAGGCCGATATATCACAGATTTGGATAAGTGGAAGTTTTTAATTTAACAAAAATTGTATATACTCGTATTACGACCAGTATATATTTACCTCTGCATGAATAGTTTAAAAAAGCACGCTATAAAAACAAAGATATGTATCCTACAATAACTTTCATTCTGCCTTCATCACCCGCGTAATATATGTATCAAACTCTCCTCCCCTAAACTGCGAAATCACATTACATTTTACTGTTGTGAAAACGGTTTTATGGTTGAGTTCAGAATAAAATATATTGTGTATTTAAAAAGCCATCAAAATTTTGAATATGCTTTTGTGCACCTCTTCTCTTTTTTTTAAATTCTACATCTCTTGACATTTTCTATAACTCCTCTTCTGCCTAAAATTTGTCTGGAGAGGCCACTGTAAAATTATTCAGCCCCATTTTACTTACATACATACATACTTATACAAATACGTCATTTCTTTGGTATCAAATAATGGTTTCGCTATTTATATTATATTATTATTATTTTTTAATGTTACAATACTTCTTTAACCAGTTTCTAAAATCATTTTAATTCCACGTGTTCTTTAATTTACAAATGGGAAACAGTCATTATGTACTTACACCAATTTATTATACATTGGGAGATAAACATTTAGAGAACGAGAAACTAAATTTATCTTATGAAATTTGTGAAAATATTATTAAATTTCAAATTAGTTGACGACGCAAAGCCGTAAAATACAATCAACTTATTACAAGTAAGCAGTACCTAGTAAGTACCAAGCAGTACCAAGTAAGTAGTAACCTAAGCTTGGGGCGCTTGACATTAAGACGAGCGTGGAAACATTCAGCGTTTACGGCATCAAAGTTACTGCATCGTAATAGTAGTACAGACAGACATATGGACGGATAATGTGAGCTTATCATACCATACGTCGATTTCAGTAACGCCTATCAGCAATATTTTTACCATCCCATATATTACAGACGCATAACAACAAAAAATAAAAGATATCCTATAGCCCTCATAAACTAAACGTACAGTAAAAAGGATATTACAGCTCAGACACCGCAAAACTGCTCTACTTTTTTATTATATTCGGTTATTAAAACACAAATTCCGGGACTTGTAGGTACGTCTGTTGGTTTTTTGTCGATGAATCACGGTACCTTCTACTCAAAAAAATGTATTAATATTGTAGCTATCTTTACTAACTACGAGTACTTAAGATATCTTCTAGCTGCTACACGAAACACAGCAGGTGTGGCATAAAACATGTCTAGACTGGAATCCCAAGTCAGACCACCGTTAAGCAAGATCAAAATGCGTATGAACGGTGATTCATTGACAACCCGAACAATTTCCAGCGACAAATACATGTAAACTTGTCCCATTTCCTCAGTGAATTAACTCTAGCACAGAAACATTCAATTTATTTCGGAGTAGTTGATAAAAATACTCCACCAACGCTACCGCCGTCTTACTTCTAAGGAGTCGTACTGTAACATTCCGAATAGAAATAGACTAGGATATACATAGGGAAGCCCTATGTATACCTAGTCTAGTAGTCCTACTGTTTGAAGTAAAGCCAACTTAAAAATTTCTTTTAGAGTTTTTCCACTATAACTTCGAACCTTCATGTTGGCACCTGATAACTACGTTGTTTTCCAACGTTCTTCTTACCAACAAGGTCTCAAGGTAATTTCAAGGTCTTTCGGCTTCCTCAATACAAATCCGAGCAATTCGTATGTTTTGGTTATTATAATTATTATGTAGTAACCTTAGGTTGAGATACATTGAAACCCCTAAGTCTTTAACGAATAATTGTCGTTTCATGACAACTTCGTCCCATTGATAATTATACACCAGGTAAATGCCATTACAAATCACTTCGTTTCATAAACACCAGATGATTACGTGCACACTATTTTGTAACATTTTTTGCCATTGTCATAATATAAATATAAATAAAAACTTTAGACGGAAGACATTCTTTAAACGGTGTTAAAACCACAATAAAAACTATTGCCGAAACAAACACACAGAAATAGCTACTTTATTTTAAAATATGCATAGATATTATAATAGACATACTTAAGCACATTTATCTGTAGCCACCAAACAGATTAAATCTTCTTATTTAGCTCGATGGTCTTGAGTTAAATACGTTATACGTTATTTTATACGTTATTACATGCAATGTGTATTCTTTCTCTGTGTAGTTACGATTTAATTTCTTAGGCTATAGTTCAAGTTTAAGCCACAATATTCAGAAGAATACCTATAATTTACTTTTTATTTGATAAGTTCATCAAACACAAGTGCACAAAATCGACAGATTATATTGGATTAAATTCGTATTATTACTTTATATATTCTTTAATATACAATATGAATCAAATTTTTTATTAATAGAAAAATGCAGGACAATAACAATGACGTTTGAAATATTAACTTTGAATTAATTGCTTAAAATATTTTTTTTCGTTGTTCTTTTACAAGACTTCATTCTTATTAACTGACTACAAAAAAGGAAAAAGATCTTAATTCGTCTGTATTTTTATTTTTTTATGTTTGTTACCTCACAACTGCGTCTTTTAGTAACCAATTTCGAAAATTCCGTTTTCATTTGAGATACTTTCCATTTGGGCCCACTTAAATTTGAAGAAAAAATATCATCCCTAAGGGGGACAAATAGGAGCTGAAACCACGAAATTCGCCTTCTTCGAATTGAAGTTGGATTATTAGTAAAATTTTCATTTGTTCATCAATTAGGATGGAAATGTTAAAAATTGGCATAACTAATAAAGTGATAACGGCAAACCTTTTTAATCGTTAGTCTAAACATCATTACAAAACTACGCGAATCAAAATGTCATCCTGAGATTCTACTTTACGCAGTTATGTACATGAACTTTGCGTAATCTTTTCGTAATATAACAAATCTTAGATTAATTAACGATAAACTTAAATGCTCTTTTTGCATGACTGAGAATATATTCTCCTCATATTATTTTCTCGTATTAATCAACATATTTAAGAGATCGTTTTTCCATCAGACGTCTGTCACCAACATCTTTATTTCCTTTAATGGGATCACATACATGTCTATTAGTCTGTTCGTCTTTTGAATTTAAATTAAATAATAGATACAAATGTTTTTTTCGATGCAAATAATTAAATTATTTTGAATTTGAATCTCTCACTCTCGATTTTATTCGAAACCAGTGGACAAAAGCAATTGAAAAATTGTTACAAAACGAATAAGGTTAGTACAAACTTTCTTAAAATCCATAGAATCAGAGAAAAATATCAAATTTGGTTATATGTATGAGCTTAATTACTTAACCTTAATTACTTTCAACGACTTTCAATATTTTCTCATTTTACTATATTCGATTTATAAACTGAAAAGTAATAAATACATCAAATACCATTAATTCATTTAAATGAAACTTGACATTTAATTCCTCATTTCAAGTTATCACTCCCAAAAGTTACATTGATATAAATATATAGAGGTCATTCCACCTCAATTCTCAGGAGTAGATAGATAGACAGATATTTTCTATCGTAAGTGATAATAGTAATATAAAGTAATAGGAAAGGGGGCAATGCCTTGCTTTGGTATTTGTTTGTCTAATAAACCATGAAATCTATAGAATTGGGTCTTTTAAAACCTCTTGCTCAAACAATAGAGGTACACACTGGTTTTCTGAGAGTCAAGTCATGGTGTATTTTAACAAAGCCATTTTACCAGCCAGTATTAGAGAAAACCTTCTTTCAAAATAATATTATAATATTATGTTAAACCGTGAAAATATCAATTTTAAAGACGTAGTTTCACAGTTCTTCTTCTTAAACCTCAATGAGAATAATGGGAAACATTTTAAAAAGCTGTATTTAAACGTCAGTTTAAAGTGGCCCTTGGGATGCCTTATTTTGTGGCCGTTGATTCTGTGGCGAGACCGCGTTCGGATAAAAACGTTGGTTTTAAAAAGGGTTCTGGCTTTAAGTCCCCTTTTCCTACACAACAATCAGAGGGTACTTTGACAATGCGCATTTTGTTGACGATGATATAATTCAAAAGCACGAAAATATACGGAATGCCATAACCCATACATTGTTAGTTTATCATCTCCATACATTTTCGAAACATCATAAGTTTTTAAATAACTCCGTAGCTAATAAAAAATTAAAAAATTTTGAAGCCCTGAATTACAATAACAATTATCTCCGGAGCGCTGTGATATAGGGTTTTTCAAAAAATACGTAAAAAGCTCTCCTTTAGGACCCGCGGTGAATATTGGAACCCTCTCTTGGAATTTACGCGTCAACTTTAAGAGGCCCGTCTGCTATTTAGTAATATATACATTCACCACCGACTGTACCTGT
The DNA here is from genome assembly GCA_003671415.1 of Megathymus violae. Lineage (NCBI taxonomy): Eukaryota > Metazoa > Arthropoda > Insecta > Lepidoptera > Hesperiidae > Megathymus > Megathymus violae. The sequence goes on from PDGT01000036.1 coordinate 2,827,140, forward strand.
CACTGTTTCTGTAAGACATATTATTATAACTTGAAATTAGATTCATGGGCTGTATTGGCCAGTTAACTAGGTTGACAACTACTACATTTATATCAATACAGTGCAAATATTTTCATTTGATTTAAGACATACCTGAACGAAAAGAACAGACATATTGTACGAGTTCGAAATTAGTATAATTTACCTATTGCTTAGTATCTATTAAAAGAATTTATCTATCTTAAAGTCAATAGCATTTCGTACTATTTCGTCAATAGCCTTGAACTATCGAGTGCTCAAAACAATGTGCAAGGCGGTCAAATCTGATTCACTTCCACACCTTGCAGTCACAATGTTGTTAATATTGCGTTATTTTATTGTTGTATATTGTATTCTTAATGATGAACTTTTATAAAATGATTGCTATGATGTACTCCAAAAGCTAATACAAACAATTGAAAGGAGGTGATAGGTACCTCTGTAGATTGAACGTCGGTTTTCTCCGTAGGAGTCCCATGTATGAATCCTACTCGCACATTTAAATATTCAAAGTTGGGAAAGTAGTAAGTCAGAAGTATTTTTTACTTTAAGTATTACCTTTTTAATATTAAACATGATATGACCAGCTAGGGAGTATTGTAACCAAGGATGTTAAGGAGCTCCGTAGCCGTAACCAAAACTATCGGATATCCGAGATAAAAATTAAACGAAACAATCGGATAGTCCGAAATAATTTCATATTTATAACCGTAACCGAAACCGCTAAAATATAATTCATATATCCGTATCCATATCCAGATCCGAAATTTCATATCCATAACATCCCTAATTGTAACAAATTACAAGCTCGTTACACATCCACAGTAAATATGCTGTACTATAATAGTTTATGATACACTATTCAAGTTTGTGGTCAAACATTACGCATCATTATTGTTACATATTTAATTTAACTTCCTGGAATCAAGTCTATAACGGCTAGACTACATATGCTAAAACCTAGTAGACTTGTTAACGGTATCCAAACACGGCATCAGGCTTCAGTTGCTACCCGCTTTAAGAACCACTCTGGCCTCCTTACGGTATTCATCATTACTAAACGACCACCATGTTTTTTTTCGACTCGATTGCGCCGTAGCACCAAGAAATATTTCACGTTTTATTCAAGAAGAAGGATGGTATATAGTCGCATGCGAAGTCAGCAGGGTGGACCACTAATACAAAAGGTTAACTGGGGATCAAGGATGAGTTTAGCACCTTGAACCGCTTATGAAAAAATAACAGTAAAATTTGCTTCGACAAAGGAAAATATCGTGATAAAACCTTTGTATATGAAGCCTACCAATTCATACGTAACCACAGTGACAGAATATAAGATATATTCCTGATATTAAAATCTAGATCTAACCAAGCGCATCACTAGAATTGCTAGGAATTGCGGCAATGGACTGCCAAAACGCAGTTGGACACAGGACTCATCATTCTGAAGACGATAAGTAATACAAAATAGCTCTCATGTCGATGCAAGTTTCCATCCACACCCTAAATTGAAAAACGAAACAGTTCTAGCGTAGGGTTGGAAGGAGTTTAATTAACCTTTTGTAACCGTTCAATTAGAGATCAAAGACCAAAGCATAATCGTTTTTATGTACTATAACAAACTTTATAATACAATTATTATATTATCTGATTCCCGATCCTGAAATAATTACCCTCGCAGACATTTAACCTATTTGTAGGGGTTAATTACGATGGTAAGAATAGATAAATAATAAAAAAATTAATACATTAAATAAAATAACACATTAGCTGTACGTGGCTGTGAAATTAGTTTCATTAATAGATCACAAAGGAAACTATTAAAAAGGTTAGAAACCATTGTTATATAATAATAAGATAATTATGTAATAGCGTGCATATAGCCTGCAAATGGTATAGGCCTCCCCCAAGGATCGCCACGACGATCGGTCCTACGCTGCCCAATTAATAACGTTAAATTATTGTTATAAATTATTTTTTTATTAAAATTACATTTTAATTTTTAGGTTTCTAACACTTGCCTGTCTGTTAATGATATACATGATTGGATGCACTAAACTTTATATTTTTTTAAGACAGAAAACGTAGAGATTACAATAATGTCTTAGGTATGTATGAGATATGCAACAGTAAGTATTAAAATATGTAATATCAACATATCTTCGCAGCGAATCAATTTCCCACTCTCCAGGTTGGCTTAGAGCTCTACAATAGTTGGTTGACCTTGAATGCCACAACCGGTCTCCGACTCTCCGGCGGTTACAGCTGATATAAGTTTCAATTACGAGATACCTACGAATTTATTACATGATATTATCAAAAAATAAGTTTCACAGAGCATGGAAAACGCTTAAAATGCTATAATGATCATGATTGATGTGTATTATACGCTAGTATAAGTCAAGTAGTAAACCAAATATTTTAAATGGCCCTTATAAAACCTTAACGACTTCAAACCTTTCAAATTAACAAAAAAGAAAGAATAACTGACAATGAGCGTTGAGAATTAGAAAGCGTATGTGTACTTAGAAACACTATCGACGAATATAACTACTGTACGAAAGGTGTTAAAGTATACAGTTATTGCGATTTGGATCACATGTTATTCAACATCGTATATAAATGATTTATATTGACAAAAAATACCCAGAATAGGTACTACAGAAACGTAACTTCATATGTAATAAATATCTCAGGACAAAGATTTCAATATTCAATATTTAAGAAACTTTTGATGAAAAAAATAGAAAACAATAAATTATATTTTTAAGTCACGACATACCGACATATTTCTTTCCAATATAATATTCCATTATATAAGGTGAACTAACAGAAGGAATTTTTCATTTGAAGACCGAAATAGGTTCAAAATATAGAAACAAAAATTATCTATGAGGCAGGAGATATTGAACGAGACACTTCTCCTCATTACACACTCACAGTTCAATCAAATAGATAAGTTGAAAGACAGAGATATAACCCTGCTGTATGTTGATAGATAATTCACGTTCTATTTAATTGTAATTCTAATTCTATGGTCTAACTAAATGATCTACTTTTGGTAAATTTAACATTATTCATTACATTGATTTATTAACTTTAGTTTAAGGCAGTTCTTTTTTTCAATCAATCAATATTTATATAATCAGTATTTTCTTCTGATTCACATACAATGTTAAAATTCTTAATAAGTCCCCTCCAGAAATCGATTCCGAGCCAATTAAGGGAACTCAATTAGCCCGGATGATTGCCCCGGACTATTACTTCGTGATAATCGCATCATGAAAATTTCCGCATAAATTATAAAATGTTTATAACTTGCCTTTAACAGATCACACGCCCTTGACTGGTTAAGCGCCTAAGATAAAATCCACAAGCACTTCAGCACGAAAAGAACTCACTTCGACGAACAGAAATATAAAACGAGCTTGTAAAGTAACATTTCACAAAAGCACAAATAGATTGATTTGTCATAAGTAGTAAAATCGATTTCGAATACAAATTCGATTCACTAATATTAAACTTGAACCTTGAATATTTGAAATTTTGGTATCCGTCTCTCCGAAAAACTTATGTTTGATCGATAAACGCTACATGCGCGCGCGCAGTGGCGTACGAGAACGCTGCCGGGAGGGCACAGACCTCGGCGCTGTCCACGCCGACCACGCTTGTACCGTTGCTTGAGGCTTGAGAGTGGGAGCGAGGTCGCACTACATGCAGACTTTGACATTTCCAAGTTATTTCATTACTTCATTTCGATGTCATGACGCCTTTATTGCAGATCTGTAACGCTTATAGTACTTGAATGGCGCGATTACGTTGCTGGTGCTATTTACACACAATCATATTTTTTAGAAATAGTTTGAGCGTCCAAGTTTACAGGCTGTTTTGAAAACACCTTTCGATCAGTTTCTGCAACTGTTTTAGATGTTTGTTGAAACAAATTAATTGCGAAAAATTTACAAACTTACCGAGCTGCATTCCAAATCATTAATATAATGACATATAGTATAAACGTAACATTGACGATACTATTTTAAAACGACGGTTATAGCTAATAACAGCTATTGAAAATATTACAAATGACGACTTCAGAAATTTTCCACACTTAAATCTTTGACAAAGACATCAATCTTGCAAGAACTATGTAATGAAATATTAATTGTTCGCTGTGGTAGATAAAGAAAATAATAAGCAGTCGCATCGAAAATTTTTATTCGAATCGAGGAGCAAATCAAAGGAATGATAGCAATAAATTGGCTCACACCGGATACCTTACACATGCAATTATCTGGTACAAAGTTAGACAACACGCAGAGCACAACTTGTCAAGGCTGTTCGTTCTTTAACGAATTATGTACTTTTGGGCGATGTTTTCACATAGATTTCATTTATTTAGGCACTTTCCGGGCTTCTCATTAGGATGCTCTAAATTTTATTTCCTTATTTATTCGCTTCATACGCAATTATTTTTTTTTTTGTTTTGGTTTACAGATATCAATATTGTTAGCGACGTTCAAAGTCAGTTATCGAAGTAGAACACATCAGTTTATTGAATGGCTCTCATTACTCACCGGCTTGTATCAATCGTCAGTAGGTAATTGGTTGAGCGTAGTTGGAAGAGAAACGTAGTTGAAAGATCGTGCCCGGTTGATATATTCATATAGCAAACCTTAAGCCATGCAAGAGTGGTGTAGTGGAGTAGCATGGTGGAGTACACTCATGCTTTTCAAAGAACATAACATAACTCGATTATATGTAGATAGTAATTCAATAATATTGCTATTAAATGTAATTCGATAAAACTAAATACAATCGGCTTAAACTTCTAACTTGATCAATCAATCAATCGGTGTAAACGTAATAATACGATGACAAGCGCATAAATGCAGTTGGTAACGCCACGAGCCATCATTGAAAATGAAGGTAAAAGCGATCCCTATATCATAATATTTTATTTGGGCATATTGATTCTCACACGTCTTAATCAGTGCAAATTATGTCTGTAAAGTAATTAAGTTAGCGTTAAGGGTAATGTAATGTTATTTATTACAGTATATTATTAACATTATATGACCACGGGAAGGGGCACAAAATAATGAATTATATCAAATTGTTATAGAAATGTAAATAATATGAAGTCGTGGTCAAGCGTGTGTCGAGTTGTAATGAGCATTTTATTAAACTTCATTTCAGCTCTCTCTGGCTGCTATAAATTTTACATAAATTCGCATAATAAATGATGGTATATGACGCGAGCCGCGTATATTTAATATTAATACTGTACATACTTATAGAGGCGAGAACATTAATCGTTCAAGTTTCAGAGGACTCCATCAGCTCATTTTAGTTTTCAGTGATTTATTTCATAACTAACTCGCGACTACCGCAACAGTGTTGCAAAGTTTCGTACAGAATCTTTCGCACAAGATCCAAAGTTTTGTAGCTCGATTTATCAATTTTTGGTTACGCCTCTAGCTTGAGTAATCACAATATTATGCATTCCTGAAAGAAATAATGTTTTCGTGGAAAAAAAATTGGGAATGACGAAAAAGGGGTTACTGGTATAGCAATCAGAATATGCTGAAATACATGTGAAATTCAAACATTTCTATATCAATAGAAGGATAGACATTAAGTGTTTTACGTCTGATCAAATGTGGTAGTCTTATTGTAATACTCGTATTCTTAAAATATTTGCATTAATACAAATTGTATTTAAATTCAAGTACATTTACAGACAATAATATTATGTTATAAACTTATTATGATAAACCCTAGTGGTTTGAACATCGGTCCCTCGTACGGAACACTCGAGGTCGAATCCTGCTCGCACCTCTAATTTTTTAAATCATGTGCGTATTACAAATTAATTATCACTTGCTTTGATGAAAGAAAACATCGTAACGAAACCTGCAAACCTGAAACTTTTCCATTAAGATGTGAGTAATGTGCCAACTCTCAAAGATGTGTGTAATGTGCCTACTCTCAAAGATATGTGTAATGTGCCAACTCTCAAAGATTTGTGTAATGTGCCAACTCCTATGTAGCCAGCTTAATATGGCCTTAACCCCTCTAATTGTGGGTGGATATCCGAGCTCAACAATTATGGGTTGTAACTAATGTTGATATTATGTTCCCGACTACTACATTTTGTAACGTAATTTAATTAAATTAAGATATTACAAGTCTTTTTCTATTTTTCCTTTATGAAAGCAATACGTAATATTATATTTCTACCTTAAAAATGTAAATTAAAGTAATAAGTAAGTTGAGGGATTTTATTATAAATTAACTACAAACTTGTCAAACAACTTTTAGCCCTGAGATAGTTATACGAGAATTATTTATGAGGCAAAAATCTAGCGGGTTAGTAATTATTTCGAGGAGTTCGGGACCGCTGTTGATCGGGAGGATGTGGGCTTCGGTTGCACTACACCGTTCTATTCGGCCTGGCAGTCGCCCCCCAGATCGTCGAGAGACACCAGACCTGTGATGTCTCGCGGAGGCGGTCGACCGTCACACGGTCGACTTTGGCGGGACGCAAACTCGGAGGTGCGAATGCGGTCCGTTGTCGGCTCTGTCGTACATTAATGTAACGGGGAGTACGTAAAAATCTTGAATAAATTTTTTACATTTATTGTGTTCATCAGCATTTTTATGTCCTCAATAGACTCGGTTAAACATATCTTTATAAAATTATCAACTACATTAATGTGTAATTCAAGTGATGTTAAAATCTCAAATTGATAATCTTATAAATGTTTTAACTGGACTAATGATACTGCCTACTCATATCAAAAATGAGACTAGAAAATATTTCGCACTTTATCTTTAAATACAATAAATACACACATTACATAGCGACATGCTGATATAATTTACATATACTCGTTCAACACTTTCTTGGACTTCCATTTAATTAAGTACATTTTGGCACGAGTCGCCGGACGCCATATTCTCACGAGTCGTTTACACCAGCCACGGACTATTAAGTAGCGGTAAGAATCTACATTAATAGAGTTAGCCATCACTTTCCAATGCTTGGAGGAGCGTGGAAGAACAATCATGCTCAAGAAAGCGTATGTAATCATCTTTGAAACACCGACACGCATATTCATGGAAATTTTTGTCCCGGCCGGCAAGTATGTTTTAACTTAAAACTAAGAAGGCAGTAATGACTATATTTACTTTACTTTTCTATACTTGGAAAACGTATACACCATAGACGTATTGATAAAGAATGGAAATTAAAATTTCTAGGATCTATCGTTCTAGTACATGTTACAACAACTTTTGTTATAAAGTTTCTCTTTAATTTTATAGTTTACATATCATTGATATATCTATCTCTACTATTTTTTAATGTAACAGCCGACATGTAAGATATATTGAGTAAATGTTTTAAACATATCTCTAAGAATTACTGTAAACTATAAAATTAAAGAGAAACTTTATAACAAAAGTTGTTGTAACATGTACTAGACGGATAGGTCTTAGAAATTTTAATTTCCAGTCTTCATATTAGTGAACAATTATTGTAATATATTAGAGAGATAACTACATAATCTTGATCCTGGTTTTAATCCAAAGGAGTAAAACCTTTTAAAAATATATAACATAAGACTCAAATTATAATACATATACATTAAACGTAGTAAAAAATATTTGTACCGAGCAATAAAACTGGGTAATAGCAAACAGGTATGAAACAAACGGTAGCTTCAACTGTGCTTTTCCGAAATATTAATTATTTTAAATATAATATTAATTGATATGCAAAATAAAATAAGCGCTTTCCTCAGCTACCAAATTCATTATTGTTATTTTAGTCACCCAGAAAGAAGTGTTTAATATTTACGATACGATACGTTTTAGATCATTTTAAAAGAACAAAACGTCGACCGTAAAAATGGATAGACAACGTGCTCAGTTTTATTGATGAAATTCCTGCATAAAAATTAAGAGTAAAAGGAATTAAAGGTGCGTGACTCGCTTGCATAAATTACCGCTTGAAAACTACCTCTGCTGTTGTCGTTAGTTATACAGTATTTAACCAAGTTACAGGCGCTATGCGGACACGTTTACCAGTTTAAGATAGTATACGTGCTTCGAGCATTAGCTTTGTTCCAATAACTATATTAATCTTATAAGATTACTGGTAGAAGGTAGATAATATTGTATTGTCATCGCTTGTATGTTTCAAGCATATCAAACGTAATGTTATACATCAGCTTACGATCGATTCACGCTGATTTCAAAAACCACCGAGATAAGCCTTACAAACTGAATCCACAGCTCAAAAGACAATTGACTTCTCTGAGGGTTTGATTAGGTTTTTTCGTTTTGTGTTATATGTGGGATTACCACTAAAACCGCCACGCTAGGTATGCGACACAAATGAGAAAACTTCGACATCCGATTATCGGACATTGATTTAATACCGTTCTCTTCCTGTACAGTGAAAACGTAGTAGCAGAATCCAGACGTGAAATTCACAAACAGTTTAAAAGGTTTTTTTGTTGCACCAACGTCATTTAAAAAATAAAATCTGTCACATGATCCAAATTCAAAACTATTTAATCATTAAGGTGTTTTTTACACTAATAAACGTAATTTCTTGTTAACTAGTGGCCTCCTCCGACTTCGTTCAGGTTGGACAAATTATACATACATAATAATTTAAAAAATTATGGTTTTTGCCTTGATTAAACATAATTAGGTTTCCTGATTTTATATAACCTAGCATCACAATCATATGCGCAATCACGTGTTACATACCAATTTTCATTACGATTGGTTAAGCCGTTCCTGAGATATAACGGAACATCCAGACAGGCAGGGAGATAAAAATTTTCATAATGGTCAAATTGCTGTTAGTGAGTTTTAAAACTAATGTTTATCAGTAAATTTGACAAAAAAAATAGAATGTACGAACAGACAGATACTACAGTTTTATATAGTAGTAGAGATACTATAGTTTTCAAATGCATTGAAGAGATGAAACGGCGAAGTAACACCTCAGATCATAATATGGCCAAAAACAAATGATTAAAATTGCTAAAAATACATATACCTACTGAAAAATTCATCAATCACTTTATTTACAACTATTACAAGAAATCATAATAAAGTAACTACAACTAAAACGGTATTTACAAAGTTATAATTAAATAAATTTACAACTATTTACTTATACCAATTACTCTAGCTAGACGATTCTCTGAAAGAAATCGCTAAACACATGGCACAAGACCGGTGCGTTTTATTTGGAAAGTGGCATGACAAGCAGTAATTTCCGTTAAGTTTTTCATCCTTAGTGAAAGTGAAAACAACTAAAATATGCAAAGAAAACTAAGGTGAATTTATATGAGCATGCGTTACATAACAACTTATGTTGTTGTATTTATTTAACGAAGATCGTTTACTCGAATAGTTATTTTAATTTTATCTTTTTATGTGGTTATGTCATATGCAATGACATTTGTTATCGCCACCCCTAGACAGGAAATTGTAATATATGTATATTTTTATGAAAGCGTCTAATTTTCTTAAAATTAATGAAAATTATTGTAAATTTAATAAATTACTTAAAATATAATTACTTCGCCTTATTTTACTACAATAGATATAGTATGGATCCCTCTGCAAATCATTACAGCCATCCTACGGGGTTTAGGCTTTAGCTCACACTAAATGAATTAAGACCACTTAATCACTACACAATTTGAGATCTATATTAATACTTCTGTTATTATAAATTTAAATAACGTATCTACCCCTTTCTATTTAAATTATAGTAGATGTACGATATTTTTCACATTAAAAGAATATTAAATTTCGATTATGTGTTTGATATAAAAAGAAAAAAAAGCAGTGAAAACGAAACGAATATCAAAATTTGAAAAATAAAGAAAATTACAACTTTACATTTCAACCACTAGCAACATATACAGAATTATTACGAATCCCTGAGTACTATTCTCTAAAAGTCAATAGATTCCAATGGCAACTCTACAAAGTGACAACTTATTGCTTTTACCACAGAGTACATTTGTATATACTGTTAGTTATTACCTAAGATGTATGCAATGTCCAACTAAACTTCAAAATATAATAACTAAACTGTCAAGTGTCAAAATACGAAGAAAGTATCTGCTTATTTTATTTTCAGTTAGTGATTTTCGTAAACATAAATTATAATTAAATGGAGATAATGATTACTAAAATATTTACGAGCAAAGTTAAGTAGGGACTTAAAATATCAAAATTGGTTAGAACCTACAACCTGGTAATTATCTGCGTATTGTTTATCAAACTTAACTAATACAGTGATACTATGATTGTTAAGGAAAACTTTTAATTTGTGTGTTGACCAGTAATTCACCATCGTTACCAACATTAGTTTAATACCAAAATGTCGGCGTTACTAACTGCCGACTGGTTTCTGTTGGAATCATATTACAGGTTTGTTTAATATTACATTTTATTTGATATCCCTACAGCACAAAAATGAAAATTAGTACTAATCAGATTTAATGAAATTGAAGAAGCAATAATGAACTTATTGTTTTTTTTAATATATAAATGTTTTATAAATACTCCATTTATTCTGTTGTATGTTATCGTTATATTTGACAAATTGTTACAGCGTAATTATATTTTTCTGTCTGTCATAAACATTCATACAGCATATCACAATGTAATAGATTTAATACTACACAAAAACAAAATATCTATATAATACAATTCTTTCACTTGGAGACAATGCATAGTATAAACTTATATGTGTGAAAACATGATGTTTGCACTGAATTTCTGTATATAATGTACCTATGTATTTAGTGTTTACCTGAATACTATATAACTCTTGAAAAATCCACTCCTAAAGAAGCAAAATAGGGTGCTAAAGTTATTAACATGAACTCTCTTCTAAGTAAATAGTAAAATATTCAAACTATTCTAAGTAAATAGTAAAAGTTCAAGACTTTTGAGATATCAAAATATTTTTTTAAATCATAGTTGTAATGAAATTGACTATACTTATACTACTACTTATACTAGACTTAAGAATATAGAATACAAAGCTGCATAATGAACAATGTTCATTTATACCCAGCAAAATGAGTGGGTATTTGTTAATTAATAATATAATATTGTGAATCTGTAGTGCAATTTTAATATTAAAACAGAAAAAATGTTGCTTCCAAGAAGTTCATACTTGGTTTTAATTTAAACATGTAGTGTAATTTTTGATTATTAAACTTGTTTTATATTTTTGTTTTATACAACAACATCACCAGCATTCTTTTTATATTTAACAGAAAAATTGACCTATATACCATGCTATGGTCTATGGATGAAGGACTTGGCAACATGATGGTGAGTGGGGCGGCATACGGAGGCCCCATAGCTATGGTACGGGATAGAAAGCAGTTGGTGCGTGTGGTCACTACTGCCAAGCCTGTCATCACTATCTATAATTGTGTCGGCAATGTTATATCAAAGATATTGGTAAGTTAAATGCATAAAATTTTGAACATTGGTTGACATGTGTCTGAATTGCATAACTTGTGGCCCACTCTGTAATTCAACAGATACATTTTCCAGATATGATGTAAGTGAAGTATTTTCACATATATTCCTATAACTTTCAAGGCAATGTCATAGTTTAAGTATTCAGTATAACTTATGGTAATAGTGAAATGAATATTTGTCTCTTATTTTATTATATTTCCTTATTCTTTATACTTATATTTTATATTTATCCTTTTACTTATATTTCCTGGGGTATATCAGCCTATAGTGTTCCCAATAATGTCTTATTATTGTTGTATTTACGGGCATCCATTGCAAATCCTTATTTATAGCTGGTTCTGTGTTCCTGTATGTTTCTGATAGGTTTCTCCAGTGACTTAATACTTCATTAACTGTTAGTCTATTTCTGTAGCATACATGTTTTTTCATAGATTTAAATCATAGTTATAACTGTTTTAAAATTGATGTTATCGGTATGGAAATATTAAGTAATCATAATTTTGATGGCTCTGCTGTTTTGGAAAATATGGCTACAGTCCATTAGCTGCCTACTGTTAAATCTGGATGTTCTGCTGTACCTACAATAAGTTCTGTAATCAGATGTAAGCTACATTTGAGCAAAATTATTAATAACATTATTTACCAAATAATTTAATTAATTTTTTTTTCTGAGATATTCTAGTTATGCTTTACTATTATTTCTGTGATGAGTAAAGGTTCAGTTCCCAATAGACACTGCAACTAAATTTGATCTCTTGTAACTAGCTACAATGTTGTGCTTCAATATTAAAGGGAACATACACTCTTATACCTCTTGATTAATAACACCTCTGAAGCACAGTGCACATAAAATTTTGCCACACATGGTCACCCATCCAATTATCAACCACACATACAAACCAAGTTACCTTAATAATAAGACATTTGACACAGTGTAAGCATTTTATAACATGGTCATTAAAACAGAACTACACTCCCATTGCATGAAACACACTGATAGATTACCTGCTATATGTGTGGCTTCAAAATTAACACTTGTTAAATTGTGTAAACTATTATCCAATGCTTAAAAAGAACAGTAGATTAACAATTACATTTTTATTAATTCATCATTCATTTTTTATGGAACTAGTCGACAAACAAGCGGATGAGCCAGATGATAAGTAGTCACTGTCACCTATAGACTTCGGTAACACCGAAGGCATCAGCGAAGTGCTGCCGAAAGAAACTAACGGCCTTATTTTCTCGTGGTCTTAAATTTGACTGACAAATAAATGCTTTTACTATTAAATCTGCCACTTTTTTATAGTATCCTAGTAAGGTGTCAATGAGGCTAAATAAATTAATTAAAAATTAAATATATATTGTATTCGTTTGACGGTAAATTGGAGAATTATAAAGAAAATAATTAAAAATTTCAGTGGAACAGTGGAGTTCTGTTACACATGGGCTGGTCTGATGGAGAACAGCTGCTTTGTATCCAAGAAAGCGGCGATGTTCTTATCTACGACATGTTTGGTGCATATCAGAAAACATTCAGCATGGGGCAGGAAGTCAGAGATACAAAGGTAAAATGTTATTTTATTTTATTTTGGTTGTTTTCTTTAGATCATGCCATGTTTGGCCATTACCCCTCATTATGTTTTTAAACCGACTATAAAACACTTGAGTTATGATAATGGAATGTTATATATTACAAGTATGTTCTGTATCAAAATAACATAATGCATCAATGTGCAGTGGGATTAGGTTTCTCCTCATAATGGGATGAGGTGTCCTAAAGTAAGACCATAATCCTGACAAAACATTAAATTTCCTTAATGAATATGATATCCAATTAATTTGAACCTGTTACAGGTGTGCAAGGCCCAGCTATTCTCTAACCCTCATGGCATAGGTCTAGCAGTGATTACCACCACCAATCGGATGTTCCTGGTCAGTAATGTGTCAGAACCCAAGATCAGATCTGTTCCCGATTTACCTAGTAAGTTATTTCTATATTAACTTCCTTGATTACCATACCATACATTTTATACAGTTACTTTTGTGCTTTATATATTTTGTATCTTACTGGAACTATTGCATTGAATTCATAATACAATATGTAATAAACCAGGGATGGGATGGAGCTCCGTAACCGTAACCGAAACTATGGGATATCCGAAATAAAAATATACACGCAACCGTAACCGATTCCGATAAAAAAGTTTGAAATAATTTCGGATAGCAGCAGTCTAAATGAAACACGTTATGACAGGTTTTCACCGGCTGTGCTGATACACTAGCCGCGTCGCTCTCATCTTTTGACCTTTTTATTATTGAATATTTAAGGTTTTTATTCCATGATTATAATACCAAATAATACCTAAAAAGAAAGTCAGACACTTACCTTGTAAGTACATATTTTTTTACAAGTTCTAAAATAAATCATCTAATATCCGTAACCGAAATTATCCAAAACAATCAGATAATCCGAAATAATTTTCATATCCGTAACCATAACCGAAACCGGTAAAATACTAATCATATATCACTATGCAGATCCGAAATTTCATATCCATAACATCCATATATTAAACTTGTATAACTAAGCATAAAAAATATTTTCATTTATTAATTATTCAAATTGAAAAATCCAATACAGTCCAATTTGCAGTATTACCATTATTAAATGCATCCAATTTAGGCAAGTAGCAGTAACATTGAATGTTTTATTTTCAGGGGCAAATGAACCAATAAGTTCATGGTGTGTTGTAAGCCAAGGCTCGAGGTCTTCGGCTGTTATTGGATTCCTAGTATGCAGGGACAAAGAAGTGTACAAATGCCAATTAGGTGAAACCAGAGCTGTGCTTATGGTAATATACAAAAGTATGTTCCCTTAATGTATAACATGTGTGAAACTCATTCGGTTACAGATATTAATTCCATGTGTGCTGGAATTACGAACATTTCTTTCTTTTAATCTGCTTTAACTTCTTTGCATAAACAAATAATTGAATTCAAATTTTTGATATTTTTATTAAAAAATATAGACATAACATAGTGTAGCAAGATGTAATTTAAAATATATAAACGTAAAAGTTTACACACTCACCCCAGCACTAGGGTTCCCTGTGTTGCGGATGGCATGGACATGCACAAATTAAACATTACATAAACCCATAACCCGAGAACAAACATTTATCTGTCAATTAAATGCCTGCCCCGACCGGGACTCGAACCCGGGGCCCCTCGCTCGGTATGTAGGGTCACTACCAACTGGGCTATGGGGTCGTCCCCATCAGGGGTATGAATGAATGATTGTTAATGATTGCCTATTGTTGAATATATAACGAGTTACCCACACCGCGGGCCGCTCCTGCGAATGATCTTGGATACGTGCGAAACTAATCCGGTGCGGCCGACTAAACTACTACGTGCCGATGCCGTCATATATACAATAATATGTATTCAGGCATTCTCGAATTATTTGGTGCTAAAATCATATTGTTAATCACCTTTTGGTCATTTCAGACAACACTCAATTTCACGAACAGGTCACAATATACTACATGTATATAAATTAAATCAATCAATGTATGTCAATCAGTGTATGTCAAATGAAACAAATGACGATGTCTTCATCATCGATCACTCCTTGTATATACTGTTGTTATAAGTGGTGACTATATATAAAAATGTTTCAGAAACCAGACATAAGGAACGCCTATACGCAGATACTGACCGTGGTGCCGTCCCAGAATGGCAAACATGTCGCCCTGTTCACGGATTCAGGGTTCCTGTGGATCGGCTCGTCGGACTTCAAAAGCAAGTACTGTGAGATTGACACTGGGTATATAAAACAGCCGAAGGAGTTAGTGTGGTGAGTACTTTATATTGAATATTCGAAAGGCGTTCTCGTTAGAAATCTGATTAGAAAACCGTGTAATAGAATTAAAATTTGACAAATACATGGTTTTACTGAATGAATTTGATTTTGAGAGGAAGGGTGTCATTCTGAAAATTTCTGCAAAGGCGTTATGTAAAAACGATGAGTTCAATGCGTCAATAGTAGTCTGAATGTTCCTACTGTTTTAAAATGGTTGTTTCTATTTATTGGATTACCAATACCGCGAACTAATTTCATCTGAACTCTTTCGAATCTGTGTATTATATGCTTTGTAAATATTCAAAACAAAATCATGTAAACATATAGGTATTCCGTAAATATACTTATGCACGTAATTTTTTACTTCTACTACCTTTTCGGAAAGGTGCTTTAACATTGAGGAGAAGAAACGGCGAAAGAAACTCCTCAGCATATCTTTTAAAACAACACATGGCAATTACATAGGAGACAACATTGTGCTACCAGTATTCCAGATTACCTAATACCTAGCTGTTATAGAGCAGAATGACTGCGGGTGGTTTTGGACGTAATACTTTATTTGAGTCTAGAATTATGTTATTAATATATCCAGAGAATTGAAATTTGCTGTCAGTTCAGATGCCCAAATCTCTATGGTAACTTCATGAATTTTCGCACCAGCCATGAAATATTCAGACGGTAACCTTTGAGTTTTCTTGTAAAATCTATGGATATATAAAAGATTTATGGTTAAAACGGATAGAATAAAGCCTTGTCATACATAGGATACAAATTGTCATGGAGCACTCATCGTTCCTACACCAAAGGACTTTAGCTTACAAGAAAAGATGTAGGGAAAGGAATCAATTACGTAGAAAATTGAATATATTATTTTGTTGGAAAGTTGAACTTCTGACTATAAAGAATAAAATAAATAATTCGTTAACTTATGAGAAATATTACAATAATCGGGGTCAATCTAGACACCAGAACCCTCCTTACTTTCTTCGTAACACGAAAACGAGTACTGCAAAAGTCGAGCTTAATATTTTGGCCTTAATCGTCACTGAAAATTTGTACCTGCAAGATCAAGTATTTAAATACTGCTGAAAACAACGCATTCCGCCTGCCCAATTTGCTACACCCATCAGCAAATGGGTACACTGAAAATCTGTACTGTGGTCTATCTCGATTCATCGCACAAGTGTAGTTCTGTGTGGATATATGAAAAATGGCTGTAATCGTTATGTTCTATTTGTATGTATAGTAACTAATTATACGATGTGGGAGTCTTCAAGAGGAGAATGAATAGGCTATTTATAAGTTAGTGCGTTCACCATCTTAGACTTCATCACCATTTAACATCAGGTGGGATTGTTGTCAAGCATTAACTTATTTTATGTAAAAAAAAAATCTAACCTCAACTGTACTCTACTCCCTGCAACCCTAGGTACATTTCCACCAAACTTTATGCCCGTTCTGGTCTGTGCGTAAGTTAAGGTTCACGAGAACGGTCGCTGCATATGTGAATTTCAACTTAAAAATTCGCGAGGTTCAAAAATATTAGCGAACATAATAGCTCTAGATAACCCCAGGCCAAACTTCGAGAATTTCTAATATGTGGTTTTTGCAGGTGTGGCTCCCAAGCCCTAATAGGCCACTGGGACGACATGATGTGTATATACGGCTTCAATGGCAACTGCACGACGTTCCCATACGACGGGCCGTTCCACATTATCCCGGAGATGGACTGCGTGCGCGTCATATCGGAGATGACACATGAGCTCATCCAGAAGGTGCCTGTGGTCGTAGAGAAGATATTCAGGATCAACAGCACCGCGCCCGGATCGTATCTGTTGGAGGCCTCGAAGCAATTTCAGGTTCAGCCAGGCTTTTTAATGTATATTGAAGTCGAAGCCCCTTTAACAGAAATTCTCAATGTAATAAAACGCTCCAAAAATCAGCGGTTGCTACCTTCACGTCTCTCTGCATTACGCTGGTTATTTCATATTTTCGTTGTGTGCTGTACCATCGATTTAAATCGATTAAAAAACATCTCATTTGTAAATATTTCTGTACTGAACACCCTTTTCAACGAAACAAGGTTATACGTGAAGCAACATACTATATTTTACTCACAATATTACGCTCTTATATTTTGTTCATATCTCATATTAACTGCTTAGTGTTAGACAAAGAGAGGGGATAAATTGAATGTTGCTATCTCTCTTGGCTGTACTTTTATTTACTAGATGGCGCTGTTGGCCGAGCGCCGCAAGTCATATTTAATACCGAATTTGCTTGGTTTAAGGGTCCGTCGGTAGATAATAAAACTTAAGCTTAACACTTACACGCTTTATAACAAACTTCCTGGTTAAACGAGGATAAAGGAAATAAATAAATATATTTTTTTTAATAGCAGCATCAACAATTGTAAGATCCAATTGCAAACAACTTCACCCCTTACAGTGGGCTAATATTTTATATCCGTCTCTTGCGATCATTATACTAGTATATTCAAAGTTCTCACTAAGCGATCGTATTCCAGAAACGCAGTCACAGAGCAGACGAATACATCCGTCTGGTAAAGCCAGACTTACCGAGCGCGGTGCAAGACTGCATCAATGCAGCCGCTTTCGAGTTCGACACGAACGTGCAGAAGATGCTGGTCCGTGCGGCCCAGTTCGGGAAGGGTTTCATCATGGACCCGTCACTCACGGACCATTACGTCACCACCTGCAGGTGGCTTCGTGTGTTGAACGCCGTCAGGGATCAGAGGGTGGCGATACCGCTCACCATCTTGCAGTATCCTTTGAAAAACTAACGTTAGTTCTAATTAGTTTTACTTTGTCGCTCGCGACCGTTGGATGGTAACCGTTAGACTTATGTAAAGATCTTTAATTTTAATCGTTGGCTGTTAATTTTAAATAGTGTCCATTTACTTTTTAGAAGCGGTTGTTAAATAGATACAGTTATATTTTATTGATTCGATAAAGAAACACTGTTCACCAAGTCATAGAATATGGAATAAAAGCAGCGGTAGGTATCGGTAGCGGCGGTAGTGGTTTAAACATAGGTCCGCTCCCGTACTAGAAACTGGAGTTTGATTTACGCAATTAATTATCACGTCTTTCGGTGAAGGATAATATCGTGAGGAAACCTGTATAGCCGTGAGTTCTCCATAACGGAACTGGACCAGCGTGGTGGACTATAGCCTTGACCATGGTCAGAGGAGATCCAAGCCCAGCAGTGGGATTATGAAATGAATGAAAAAATGAAAAATGGATTAAATAATACACCGCGAATAGATCCTAGTGTGCCCGGCCAGATAGGTTGGTGTTGTTGACCGGTCGCTCACATATCTACGTCAAAGATTTCAGATGATTGCTACAAGGAATCACATAATGGTGGGATTATTAATTCACTATGTTATCTGTGGAAGCGACCGTTAGTTTTGGAAGATGACACCCGACTTTGGAATCCACAGGTTACTTTTAATAAGTTTCTCGTAAACTGTTAGTAACTATCTATACTTATAAAAAACTGTAACGGGACGAAGCAGTCTGTCGAATACTTTTGGAAAATTTTGAATGTAGGTAAGACTTTATTATTAATATGGAGATCTAAACATATTTTTAAGGAATTCTTGTCCGTCTGCCTGGTCTAAAATCACTGAACAAATGTAGATGACTCTTGGTGTAATTGGAACTTGAATCGGTCAGGTTATAGTCTGGAAAAAACTTCATCCCGGGAAATGGATCGGTTTCCTTGGATATTTCGAAGCGGAGGCGTCCACGGAAACCCGTGACTAGTGCTCAACAGATTCAAAACGACCAAAAATGGTTATAATGAGTCCATCTATTTCCATTGCTATGTTCAAATTGATATGTCAATATTTTATTCCTTACCACGGTGTACATAGAGTTCAAAATTTAGGCGAAAGGATACTTTTGGATCGTCTCATCTGGCGCCGCCTGCATTGTCTGGCGGGGCACATCGCGTCGTACCTGCAACTGAAAGACGGACAAACGCGCGTGCTGTCGCACTGGGCGTGCTATAAGGTAAATACAAATATCCTTGCCAAAAGTTTGAATTCACAATATATATTTATTAAATGCATATTCGCTGCGATACCGAACAAATTAATCTAATCTTTTTGAGAAATGTACTGTGATGCGATGTCACAGAACATGAATAAGTTTCAAATAATTATATGAGTAGAAAAAATTATGTATACGTGCAGGTCTCGAGCCCTAGTCCCCCCTTAGCGCCTTAAGAATGCCGAGATATGTTATAATGTATAGCGCACTGTACCGTTATTCATTTGAACTGTGAGGCTCACTCACGGTTTTTCGACATTTTTATGGTTATTTTGACGACATGGATCATATTCACGACAAGAATGCAGCGGTGAAGAGAAACTGTTAAAAGTTGCCAAAAGACGCTAATGACAGATGAGGCCGTTAACTTTACGTCTAGTACGTTTTACGTTGTTAGGTACAACAATCGTGAGTACCCGTCACAGTTTTAATGCACATTGCAGGTGACGCAACCGCACCTGGACAACGAGAGTGCAGCACGGGAGATTGGGGAGAAGTTACGCAACGTACCGGGCATCTCCTATAGCAACATCGCAATGAAAGCAGCCGAAAAGGGAAGGAAGGCGCTAGCCATCAAAGTGAGAAAGCCGTTTTTTTCTTTTCTTAATATGGTGTTGGCGTAAGTACGCTAAGCCAGAGACAGAAAGCTGTGACGTCATAGTGCTAGATAACAGACTTGCATAAAAAAAAAATTAAAAATTGATCCCTTTAATATTATTATTATAAATTTATAAAAGTAACATTGCCGAATTGATTCGATTATATATAAGTAAGCGTTAGATACGATTTGAAAAAAAATTGTAAGTACTGTTATTATGTATTTGTAATATAAATAAAATAAAAAAAAAATTCTTTTATATATTGAAGTAAAAAGTATATGGGGTTGCCATACACAAAAGGTTGCACCGGACCAGAGCATTGGACTAAAATGTTTATTTATATTACAATGGGGTTCGCATGGAAAAAGTAAACCGCATGAAATTTTAATAACAAATATTTTTTCGTATCTAAAAACAATACATAATAATTTATGTCTGTGATATACAATTTATCTGCCAAACATTTTGATTAATTTTTAAATGAATTTATAAGTATAGCCAAAAAAGTGTAATATACATTATCTATATTAATAATTTTAAATTATGACTAATTATTGTCAACAACAAAGTTTAAAACAAGTAGATTTCGGGCGCCTGGATGGCCTAATCCAACCTATGTAAAAATAAAGTCGGAAGAAATTCCAATAAAAAATATTTGTCAACAGTAACAGACTTAAGATTAACTAGAATTGATTAGCCTAGTCTTAAATTAAATCGTATGGGTTGAATTAAGTTGAATGCCTAGTTCTTCAATTTGTAAGAAAATAAAATTACATATCAGAACGTAGCAATCCAAAATTATAAGATTTTAAACCAAAATTATGAAAGTAAAGGCGGGTGCGGTGTCCTAGCGCATGTTGTAGGTGCCGGCAATCCGTTGTTTCAAAAAGAAGGTAGGTAACAGTGACGAAGCATAATGGTGTCGAAATGATCCATTGTAGTGTTTAAAAACTAATTTTATCGAAACTAGAAAATTTTGAAAGTTTATTCAAAATTGGAAAAAATTTAAAAATAAAAAAAACACTGCACAAAAGAGAAAACAACGTTAATTTTGAAACCGTGTTATCACCTAATTCCAAAATCCAAGTTAGGAAATTTGCCAATGCAACTTACCCGGAAAATCCGGTGTTTTTCACAAAATATCCATTAATTAGAACAAAAGATAGTCAATTGGATTCCTGTAAGAATATAGATCCTATATGAAATGTAAATTCGATCTGGAAATTAAATTCGAGACGAAATATTTTTACGAACTTGCCATGACGCAAAGTTAATCGCTCATTATATGGCGAATCCACAACAAAATTGAATAATTAAATGCAACAGCAAGCATTACAGCTTCCAAATCGAAGGCTAGTTACATTATTTTTTAAATCAAATTAAAATAGAAGAAAAGGTAGAAAATTCACATAATTAATGTCCGTGACTTTCGAAGATCGGCCGGAAAGTGATTAACAAATCGGCAACGACAACGTCTTAAAAATTTTAAGAAAATATTTTACCATGGCATCAAGCCATTCAGCCTAAACGAATCAAAAAACATAGATCATAGAGTAGAGTAACTAAATTGCACTAACTGCCAAGAAACAACGCGCATAAGTGCCATCTCAAATTTGATTCCGAAATTAATAGTGCCGAACGTCAAGTGACAGCTTGTCTAATAAGTTGACAGTGACAACGAAATATCGACACCGACAGCCTGACAGCTTTGTCAAAAATGATAAAGGTTAATTTAAAGTTTAAAATTGTAAGCTAATAAATTAGGTTAAGAATGTAAACAAACTAAGTATGAAATAATTTTGTGCAAAAGGTTTGCAATATGATTTATATTGCGATAGGACACGCGTGTAACGTAAAATACGTTACATATTATATTCCACTTATGATCTGGTAATCTTCAAGATCTGGTATCTGGTAATCTTTACTCTCCGTAAATAGGATTTTATAAGTTAGCGTGTTGAATATTTTAGACTTCATCACCACTTAACACGAGGTGGGATTGTTGTCGAGCATGAAATTCAAATGTATGTCACTAAAATGAATCACTAAAACGTTAATTAAATATTTCCTAAGCTTCACGAAACTGGATCTCGCGTTTTAGGTATTATGTGTCACCGGAGTGTAATAAGCCAGCTGGCAAGCTGTTCTTTCCAGCGTGTCAGAACTTAGTGTCAAGTACCTATCCTAGTAGTAAGATAAGAAATCATCAAGGGTGCTTATTACGTTATGGGTATCAACTAATAGCCTTGTGTGACTTCATCGAATTTATGAAAAAAGTGATACACTTGCCTAGGATGTTTTCATATTATTTCGCTAAGAAGCGACATACACTCTTGTCCACGTGTGCTCGTGCACCACAAAGAGATGAATACGAATCGTAACACGTAACAAAACATACTAAAATCTTCTTCCTCGTTCTTAAAAACCGTGTTCTACACACACACACACACACACACACACACACACACACACACACACACACACACGAATACAAAACGATACACAAAAACCCATATTATATTAGATAAACTTAATACATACATACATACATACGCAACACGCAATTTATAGTTTAAGAATACTTACGTTCATAATGTATCCAAATAGTACCCTCAAGCGACGGGTGAACCTGTCCTGTCTTCATACAGTTTAGACTACTACGGAGGACAGAATAACTTGTCGATCATGGTTATTATATATACTTATACTTATTAAGTAGTTTATCATTTGTAATAAAATTAGGCAAAATTGTAATGCCAAATGCTTTCGAAAAAAAAAATTTACTTTATAACAATACTCAATTGCATTTGATGTATATACCTACTTTAAGACATGCGTAGCACCTCCCTGCCTCCCATGAAGTAAACATAAAGTATATACCAACACACATGCCAACCCCGACACGTGTTTTGCCCTGAAACGGAGCATCATCAGGTTAGGGCCTTAATCGTGATGTTATTTGTGAGTCGCGAATTAACTAATTTAATAGTAATGAATTTCCGCAAAGAAATGTTTGATATTATTAATTAACCTAATTTGTAATATCTGTTGTTCCCTATAATATCCACGACGCGCTCAACACACACACACAGCTGCGGGCGCCGGCACACGTCCAATCCGTACCATGTCCATCACAAGACTAACTTTGTTTCAGGACATTCCCCGCTTGTTAACTACCCCGCAATCGGTCTACGGTCTATTGATAGGATGCATAAATTACATACGTTTACGTTACAATGTCATTCCAGATCCTGGAATACGAGACGCGGAGCAAACTCCAGGTGCCTTTACTCCTCACCCTGGGGGAGGGTCCCACAGCGCTGATGAAGGCCACCGCCAGCGGGGACACCGACCTCGTGTACATCGTGCTGCTGCATCTCAAGGAGAAGATGGGCAAGCAGGAGTTTGAGGCGAGTAACTTAACGCTGGATTCGATTTCTTTTATGTGCACAGTCGACGATATCGATGAGACTACTTTAATTTTTGTTTAGGATTCAAATTGAGTTCGTTATTAATTAATTTAAAATTAATTGATTCACTCTTATACACACACACTACATACGACTAATTTAAAAGGTAATTTCTTTAATATTTATAGTAAAGTCAGTATCATAAATAACACATGTCCCTTGTATCTGTTAATTTTTATCAGCGACCATCGAAAGTACTATTTAGTTGAACGAAGTGGTTTTTGAGATTGCGAACAAGTCACAATACTTGCTAATAGATAATTATATATTAACTCTCTGTGTAATATTCACGTGCTCAAATATTTTTCACTTGTACACCTGTAAAACAGTTATAATATGAAGGACAGAAGATCGGTAAAGAAACTCCTCGGCACCTTTTTTAAAAACTACACTTTCTTTCTTTCTTCTTCTTTCTCGGCCGACAACGCTCATGTTTTTTTTCTTTTTACTAACTTTTGCTTTTATATTTATCTATTCGCTCGATTCAATCTACAGAGCAAGCTGTAATTGAAAACAAACCTTTACATGTATGTACCAGCTGACCATCCGCGGTTTCCCGCTCGCTCACGCCCTCTACATAAAACACTGCGCGAGCCACAACCGCGAAGCGCTGCGCAAGGTGTTCGTCGAAGAGGACGACTTCGCGTCGCAGGCCGCTACGCACGTACGCGATGCCTTCGACCAGACCAACGCGGGCGGCATCGAAGCATCTCTGATATCCGCTCGAGAGTGCTACAAGAAGGGCAAGAACGATCTAGGTGAGATCCTCTACGTTTATGTGTTATATATATTTGTTTCAAAGTAATCTGAGAACGAAAACTTAAGCTTAATGAGGTTTCTCAATTGATTATACCTTAGTTTGGTATTTCTCACGTCTCGAGCCGCCACTGACGCGGTTGAAAATTATCTAACGTGCGCGTACGTGCGGCAATTTGGTGCAAGGCACAAATTCAAAAGATTTGCACTAATGTGCAATTTAATTTAATAACTGGTGACATTAACGTGTTCGTCGCATTGGTTAACATGCAGTCGTTTTAAGATCAGTTTAGGGTTAGACTTGTTAGTTATGTACATTTTATGTCTTGTATTAAACAAAAATTCTCTTCCGACTCCGTATCGGTGACAACCCTGGTGTGGCAGAGGTGCATGAACATTGGTGTCCACCTACCGTCGAGTTGCCCTTTAACCGTTCGTCTGCCATTACTATAAGAATGAAGTGTTTATTGAATATAAAACAAATTGTAACAAACGCAGCATAGATTTAAAACAATCCACTGGGTTTGATATCTGCATAAAATTACTGAATTATGGAGATTGGACATCAACTGTTCCAGGTGCATCGATATGCGAGAATGCCCGCAAGCTGTGTAAACAACAGTCCAGCTTGCAGGAGACTTACGGAGAAAGCTTCGTAGGGCTCTCTCTGCACGAAACGGTCAAGAAACTCCTGGACCAGGGGGAAGTAAAACTAGCTGACAAACTGCGTTCAGAATACAAGATGCCCGATAGAAGGTAACACACAATACTTATATTACATTCAAATAGTTAAGTTTTATTAAAGAAACGAAAAAACTCCTTAACGTAATTAAGTGGTCATCCTCAACAGATACTGGTGGGTCCGCATCTTGAGTTTCGCGGAAAAAGATGAGTGGACGGAACTAGAGCGGTTCTCGCGGTCCAAAAAGTCGCCGGCGGGCTACGAGCCGTTCGTGGACGCGTGCGTCATGTACGGCCATCGTGAGGAGGCGCTGCGGTACCTGCCCCGTTGTCGCGACGAGGTCAAGGTCAAGTACTACGTCAAAGCTGGGTGAGTACGTCATCGATCCCCTGAAAACCACGGGATTAAGGTAATGTCACAAAGGTGGCGTGAGTACATCTATTAGTCATTTCAATACCTGGAACGGCTGGGTGAAGCACGCTCTTCTTAGATTTTGATTTATCTTAGAAAGGTACTCATCCTCACAGGTAGGTGCCGGAGTATGTGAGATTCCTACCCAATAAAACCTCTCGCCAGTGATATACGTCATATGAAAAGACTCCGGGATCCCATCTGAATGCAATAGTGACTCCCCTGCGAAATATCAATCTTTCCGAGCTTTGCACCCACTCTCGGGATTATGGACGGACTGAATCAGGACGGAGATATATTCCGAGCCGCCGTTGCGCCTCCTTTACGATTACTGTCCGGCAAAAGAACTCCTTTGCCTTCCAGCACGTCCCGTATCTAAAGTGACCGTGAGCTGTGTACGTATGCGTTTTATAGATCTATAACATGTAATTAAACTTCATACGACGCAGACAATACAAGCCCATTTAATTCTGCAACAGTAAGAAAGGAAACAACATTGTAAAAAAAAACCTACTACAATTGAATGATTTATATTTTAAATTACAAAATTAAAGATAAATTATCGTAACAAATTATAATGTTGTTTGTTCAAGTATTCGAGAAAGATGAATGTTTGTAAGGCGTGAGTGAGCGGAAGCTGATTGAAGCGTTTTGATGAATGGCCGGAATGATATGAGAGATGGGAGATGGAGTGCATGGTGACTGAAGTTTCTGTTCGTTATGTTCGCTGTAGGTTGTCGCGGTGTGACGTGTGTGTGTGTGAGTCTAATATAACGATGTTAAGGTGTAGAAGTAACTTTGTGAAGTCAGGTAAGAGAAAATATAATGCTTCAGCCAAATTGTGTCATCACCTCAATCCCCATACAAATACAAACCAGAAATTTACATTTTTTCCACTTATTACTATATTTCCAAGGGTGAGTAAGTAGATTCGATATTAATTCATTTTATTAATATTATTTTCTTCGTTATTGTTTTGTTTTTTCTATTTTTTTTTTTTTATTGTTTTTGTTTTAAAAAAATGTATAATTTGTTTGTTATGATTATTGTAATTACAATTATAACAGGATTGACATATTAATTAGTGTAAGTGGTATTGATGTAACCGTTCTAATTAATAAAAAATAAATAAATAATAGAGCTCCCTATAACTTTTCTGATCTCATGTAAAACTCTGGTTCGTAGACAGAGAATGCAAATCGCAATATTACTTTACACTCGCAGCCTTACGAATTTGCTTGCAAATATACACGCTGGCTTAAAAGTGAACTAGAAAAAGAATATTGTTGTTTCTGTATGCATTGCCATTTTTAAGCAGCTTTCGTCATCTTGCGTTTTATATGCTAAATATCTCCAAAATAAAATTTTAAATTTTATTTCTGGCTTTATGTTTGAATAGCAAAAAAAAACTTTTACAGGTGTTTTTAAATAACTTTGTTAAACTTAATCCACACGAATACTTAAGATATGTATATGGTACGCCAATATGTCAACAAGTAGATATGATAATTACCCATATTATAGTATTTCCTAAGGTTTTTTTTGTCTTATCTGTCTAACCAATCTATACAGTCTAATATTCTCAGCCTGTGTTCTTGTTAGAGCATACAATCGTTGTGCTCTCTCTACTCCCCCTACATTGTATACCTTATATTACCGCTAGTATAAAATGATTTAATGTTGTCTTTATTTATTTTGACAGTTATTATGAGGAGGCAGCGCAAGTGGCGTTCGAGCAGAAAGACAAGGGGGCGCTTTCCTTCGTCCAGAACAAATGTCCGGCGCGAGAATCCTCCCAACACGAGAAGATAAAGTTGTTATTCGAGCAACTTGCCAATAAGAAATAAAATTTAACTGAGTAGTATTAAAGTTCTGTATGTGATCAATCTAAATTAAATTAATGTTATGTTAGATAAAAATCTATTTTAATCAGTTATAATAAACAAAGAAAACATTAAAACTAGAGAATTCGATCCCGAACCTCGAGATCCTGGAATCCCGATCGTCTTTCAGTCCCGGAAATTTCGGGATTAAATTTGACCAGTCTCGGGATTTAAGGGATTCACAAAAATTAAATAAAAAATTTCAAAAAATATTGCATAGAACAAAACGTGCTAGCTTCACTTTAACATTTTGCCAGCCATCTTGTTTTGCCAACTGATTTAGCGAATTTAAGCCCCATTGATTTTATTTTATAAAGTTTAACGTCCTAATTTAAATTATTTACTAACACTTAGTTTATTTCTTTTAAGAATACTTTTAGTTGGGATAAAATAATTTACTTTTGACTCTCAATGTGTTTTTGTAATGAATCTGGTCATAATCATTACTGATTTCGGTAGTGTATATTTATAATAATTATGTTAGAATTTGTCTGAGTAAATTTTTGTTTCAAAAGATGTTGCTTAGTTTTGGTGGAGTTTAAACAAAGATTCTGGTTATTCAGTTATTTGGTCATTAAACATAATTAAAACAGCAGATTAATATAATATTCTCTGATTTTTGTTACCTTTCTATAATCTTGAGACACCGGAATCGTATGTAACCAATCTCGAAATTCCGAGATTATAAAAAAGAGCCGGAATCGAATTCTCTAATTAAAATACAAACATGTAGAACATTTTCTGAATACTTTTTTTTTTGTTAGACACAATCTCTGCAACCCTGTCTGATATTAGACCACGACTGACTTGTTTGTAATAAATAATTAGAAATATAATCCTAAAATAAGATTTAGAATCGGAAGGTGTATGTTCCGTGTGACAATTCGGCGACCAGTCTGTCTGTATATGTATACTGTGACGTGTGTCACGAGAGACGGGGTTTTGTAAAGAGACTCCTACACCGTAAAGTAATTTCATTCTTATTCACTTGTAGTTATGATATATATGTTACGGTTAGAACTCCCCGTTTCAGGACACAAGTATCGCCTGGACCTCATTCATGGAGGACGGAGGAGGGTTCGGTAGGCCTACGTCTTATTCTCCGGTTGCCGATTGGGAGGTTGATCGCTACCCTCTCTCACGTTTCGCACCTTCCTTCTGCAGTATTATTTCCTTCCAGAAGGAAGGACTGGTGTATTAAAACCTTTGTGGACCGTTCGACATCGCCGAGACTAGGTCACGACGGTCCCTCGGACACGCTAGACATTCAAACAATGTGTGTTGCGCCGGGCCCTGGACTAGGCTACTTCTCTTAGTTGGCAACCCATACCAGTTTTGTTGTACGGTTTCCTTTGATTACAAATACTTTTATTACGAATTCCACTTTGAGTGGTCGATTTTAAAAGGAAGAGAATAATCATTTAGATACCTATATTCATTCCATGTAATTATCTTAAATAGGAAAGAAAACAGGTTATAATAATAAGTTATGAATTTAACAGATTGTCCAATAATGTTATACAGGGTGTTTGGAAGATCGGTGCAAAGCCGCGAAGGGCAGCTAGTATAGACTATTTAGAACCATTTGAACCTAACTTATGTTAGGCGAAGTGCGACTATTTTTTTTTTAGCAAATTTTAACGATTTTTGGTGAAAAATCCGAATTTTTGTAATTATTTGCTAATATTAGGCCATTTTGAAGGCAAGATCATTTATTTATTATTATATTTTACTATAGTAATATATAAACAATCTAGTTAAACATGATTAAGGTATTTGTGTAATGAGAAAATTTTTTTACAGGTATTTGAAGTAAATGATTTATTTTAATATTAGAATAAACTGATTATTGGTGGTATTAAAAAAAAACCACTGATGCTTTTTTTTTTGTTCAAACATTTTTATAAATATGCCTGGTTATTGTTCTTTCTTTTGAGGTATCAACTAAGCGGATACCTCTCCAATTATTGAAATTAAGACCTACAAACCAAATTGAGACAGAAAATTAAAATTTGTAGGCGAAATAAATAAAACTAAATTTTAATTAAAATCATTTATTTTTCATGTTCAAAATGTCCGCCGCGGTTTCTAACACAAGCGCGGGCCCGTCTTCTCACTTCTGTTGTCGTTATTTTCAATTTCATCTCCACTTTCATCGTCGCGACGCTGAATTAATTCTATCAATTAACTCTTCCCTTGTGTTTATTTCCACATTTGTGTATACTAGTTCCTTGGCCCGACCCCACACGTAGAGGTCAAGCGGAGTCAGGTCAGGTGAACGAGCGGGCCAAGGGATGGGCCCATCTCTGCCGATCCAGCTATTGGGGAAGCAATTATTTAAGTGTTCTCGAACATTTAATGTCCAATGCGCTGGACAACCATCTTGTTGGAAAATAACTTCTCGGTTTCCAACGAATATCGGAGACAGGGATGCCTCTACAAGCTCTGGAAGATCATTTTGCAGGAATTGTAAATAATTATTTCCATTCAAATTATCTGGTAAGAAATGGGGCCCAATCAATGTTCTGCCAATAACTCCGGCCCACACATTGACCGAGAATTTCCTTTGGAATGATTTTTGCTTTTTCCAATGTGGATTGGCATGTTTCTCAGCCCATTGATGAAGATTATGGAAGTTACTTATGCCTTCCCTTGAAAATTTACTTTCATCTGTCCACAAAATTGATTTCAGGAACCATGCATCTTCAATGTCTGCATTGGGAAGATTATTATTAATTAAACACGACGCTATTGCTTTATCAATAAAGTCCTTTTTGCTGTGAAATGTACCGCGCTACCTGAACAGAACAAGTTTATTGCCATTGCTTCGCTTGACCTCTACGTGTGGGGTCGGGCCAAGGAACTAGTATACACAAATGTGGAAATAAACACAAGGGAAGAGTTAATTGATAGAATTAATTCAGCGTCGCGACGATGAAAGTGGAGATGAAATTGAAAATAACGACAACAGAAGTGAGAAGACGGGCCCGCGCTTGTGTTAGAAACCGCGGCGGACATTTTGAACATGAAAAATAAATGATTTTAATTAAAATTTAGTTTTATTTATTTCGCCTACAAATTTTAATTTTCTGTCTCAATTTGGTTTGTAGGTCTTAATTTCAATAATTGGAGAGGTATCCGCTTAGTTGATACCTCAAAAGAAAGAACAATAACCAGGCATATTTATAAAAATGTTTGAACAAAAAAAAGCAGCATCAATGTTTTTTTTTAATACCACCAATAATCAGTTTATTCTAATATTAAAATAAATCATTTACTTCAAATACCTGTAAAAAAAATTTCTCATTACACAAATGCCTTAATCATGTTTAACTAGATTGTTTATACATTACTTTAGTAAAATATAATAATAAATAAATGATCTTGCCTTCAAAATGGCCTAATATTAGCAAATAATTACAAAAATTCGGATTTTTCACCAAAAATCGTTAAAATTTGCTAAAAAAAAAAAATAGTCGCACTTCGCCTAACATAAGTTAGGTTCAAATGATTCTAAATAGTCTATACTAGCTGCCCTTCGCGGCTTTGCACCGATCTTCCAAACACCCTGTATATTATTTCGAAGGTCAATCCTGGTATAGCTATAATTATGTATGTCTAGACATTTAAGTTGAGTTAAGACAACGCTGCAAATTTTGTACTTTATAGTCGCCCTTTATATGTACATTTTATATTATTATATTATAGTACAGTACATATTATTATAGTAAAGTGATATATACACGCAGTTTTAAAAGGCTATATAGTTCCCAAGCATTAATGAAGGCTATAGTGTAAGGGATTTTTGAAAATTCAGATTGGTATAAAATGTTTCATTCGTATGAATATAGATTATTATAAGATTGTACGTAAATATTAAGCAATTTATAAATAAAGTTTTCAGTTCCTTCATTGCAACTATAGTAGGGGTGTTTTTTTTATTCATGATTAATATTCCAAAACGTAAAAGAAATTAAGTGGTATAAAAATAAACTTCTGTTGCTTTCATCTCATAATCGATTTTGAAATATTTTTTGGTGATTTGATGCAAAAGAAGCAATAAGATAGGTATCTTAACACAATACGAGTCTTCGCTGCAGTATTGACGGTGTAAAGTTGCATATTTCGAGATTACATATAAGATTGCCTTCCGGCGACGATATACATATATGCTCGTTTGTTAACTATTGACAAAAGAGAAACTTGCAATTACGTAACTATGAAATCTTATTGTAGTTTTCATAGATTATATATCAAAGTATAAATTTGTATAATAATGAATAGTTAAACCCCGAACGAAGTCGGGACGGACCGTTGGTAATGAATAAAACTCTAGATTGGTTGCAATTTGGCTTTATTATAGACATTGAAATAGTTATTATTATAACGTCAATTAGCATCGAAACTGCAGGAAATACAGGGTGACATAATTTTACACAAATTTAACATTTTTTTTTTTCTATTTTCCAACTTTTAAACACAGTAACATTATTTAGACTAGAAAGTTGTCTTTCAAAATAGTTAATGTTTAACTTTTATTATACTTATGAAATAAATAAATATACCAATCAACAAAGAATAATTTATAGACATCAATATTTAATTATTGGCAATAATGGCTTAGCGATCGACCAGCTAACAGATCTCCGAACAATTTTGATGCGCATAGTAACATTATTTTTTAAATCTGTCCGT
This sequence comes from Megathymus violae, assembly GCA_003671415.1. Classification (NCBI taxonomy): domain Eukaryota; kingdom Metazoa; phylum Arthropoda; class Insecta; order Lepidoptera; family Hesperiidae; genus Megathymus; species Megathymus violae. The sequence continues at coordinate 2,859,139 of PDGT01000036.1, forward strand.
TAACAAAAAAGGATTTGTATTATTTTCTCTACATATTTCACAACCTTATATGGATGAAATGTTACAAAAACACATAGATATACATTCGGCGCTACATAAAATGGTTTAGGTTATTAAGTAATATATTATGAAAGATTACCTTCAAAGATTAACTTAATATGTTAAAAAAATCTGTCAAATCGTAACAGATCACAGGCAACATTGAAAATTGGTTCTTAAGATTTAATTGACAATTAAATTGTTTCCTGATAAGTACATGTAAATTTCACTAAAATTCAAAAGCTTGAATTCCTAAAAGTGGCGCGTTTTTATATTCATCTATTACATTATTTTGGCAAGAAGGGTATAAACGTTAATAGTAAAATTTGTATGAAACATCGGCTACAACAACATACCAGAGGAGGGATACGCGGGGGGGTACCTATCTATCGACCGACGAAATGAACGCGAATGAGATCGTTAACTCACTAACTACATATACAGGCACTAAGTGGAAATGTTATCTGGTGTTTCTACGAACCCTTTAGTTCGAATAATGCAGAGAGGATATTTCACGATCGACGGAACCTTCGTTTAGTATTGAAGTTATCGAGTAACAAGTTAATTAAAATTGTTTTACATGATGTTTATATTCCCGAACGCTCAATTTAACTTTGCCAAATTAATAATAAACGTACAACGCAACTCACGATGAAAGCAAATAAGCCCTTTAGATGGATTGTTCAAAAATTTTACTCGTGAAATAAACTTACCCACACGCAGTCGACGCTCTATATTGAAGGTTTAATTTTCATTAAACATCAATACATTATCTAAGCTATAATTTTTGAACTACGATCGTTTAAGTTCCGCTCGCTGATACTCTGATCTAACAGATTAACATTATACGTGATGCTGCAGTGAGATCTTGTTACGTGTTATAGTTAATTCAAGCGTAATTAATGAATGTTTGCATCTTCATATAAACTATATGAACTTTGTAACTTGTACAATATACATTTTGTAACATTATAGGATCACGCAGCTGGTTTTACTGTTACAATAAAATCAAGTCTCACATATGTACAGAACCACTTTCAGAAAGCCAAAGCTGTGTTATCAGTAAGTTACAGAATAAAAAACATGTCAAATTAGATAAATAATCTCTTACAGTTTTCAAACAGTATAAAAGTAAAAAAGTATAGCAACAATTAACTTGTCCATCTGTTTGACGCCGAGGTATAATTACAACATTCGTTCAAACATTGCAACATAACTACGTGTCCGAGTGTTGCTGTGCTATCCCCCAGAGGTTTCCAGATTTAAGTGTGTAAAAAATTTGATTAAACTTTCGAAATAAATCGTACAAAATTTACACAATGAAATGATAACCTCTCGCCTCTACATGTCTATGTAAATAACGGCAATACGAACTACAACCAAAATAAAAATGCTGAACTCAACTAAAACTTCTGGAGAATTGTAACGAACACATCATTCACACACACGACATGAGAAATAAATACGATTAAAGCTTTATAATTTCTCAAAAAAGAATCAATAAAAACCAACGAGAAAGCCTTTTCACGTGAGCACATCATCATGTCTTTGTAAACGTTAAATAAAATAAGAACACACACAGCAAGTAGGTACACAGTATATCCAACAATCAGTCTTAAATGAAACAATGGATATCAATGTTCACGTTCATTATAATATACAGTTCATAGAATACACACATTTATAATTGCATTTATTATGCATAAGGAAGAGTGTGTCTATATGTTATTTTCACCATATTGTATTATTAAGTGCCCTGAACTCTGAGTTGATCTATCGGTAACTTCAAACGAAAAGAATCTATTTAAATCTCTATAACAGAAAATGAAGTCTTAAAACAATATGGACTAATTAAGAGATAAAAATCAATTAAAAATGCGTAACTAAGGAAACACATTCACTCGGGTACAGTTCAATAATTGAAATGCACGTTTTTCATGCTCATTGTAGCTCACACAGTTACGCAGTCTGTACAATTCTTAGAATTAACTTTTTTGTTAGAGATTTTAAAGTGATTATGTTGGTCGGAGCTAGAAGCTTTGTTATACTAAACTTTAGGAACGTAAAAAGCTTCGCATTGACTTTACTGATGATTCATTCCTGGCAATATTAATTTTACTTTATTTCGACTGTTACTGATGATGTATATAAAAGAAAATCCCCGAGAAATTAATAATATAATATTGAGGGTAGCTACTAAGAAAACTTTGTATACAAATTTACTATATATAAATTATTATTCACATACATCGTAGCACGCTTAAACTTCGTCAGGTAGTCCAACTATGAACCTCTATAAATGTTTCACCATAACGAATGATTATTACAAATTACTTCATTTAATCTGCTAAATAGATTTATCCTTAGTAGTAGAAGATACTGATAAGTATAGACCGACCCTTCAAGTCCAGCGCACTTACATTGATATACTAACATAATATGAGAATCTAGTTTAATAAGATTTTAACAGCCCTTACTAAGCTCTATGACCAATACCTCGCTTCCTTACCTACTTAGATGATAATATTGAGATTACAGTCTAGACCGCATGTATGGTGAATCTAATGCGCCAAATAAATTATAAATAGTACTACAAAATTTGGTGATGACTAAATTTTACACCGCGCCGGCAAAAGAAGCTATGTGATTTCAAAGACGAACCAAAATGATTATCGCATAGCTGCTATTGCACGCACAATCAAGTGGTTAACGATGAACTTTAAAAAGAGACGGGCACGTCGTGTATGACACATATAGTTAAATAGAAACATCAAGTCACCGAAGAAACTAACAATATGACAAAATATACATCGAGACAATCAGCGTATAGTATTTCTAAAAGTTATACTACATCTAAAACTATGGTATTACTATGTTCAGTGATATATTAAACAAATTGCCCGCACGATATTTAAATATAATTAGAAATTTGGTCTCGTGATCTAAATGCGAGCGCTGCGGCAAGCCCTATTGGTGTCAGGCAGTGAATTGTACAACAAACGTCCGGAATGGTCTGTTATTCCGTCAATCATTGTGAACGGCGAGGGGATTATGCAGAAAAGAGGGATACTGCATATAACGGGACGACATACTCATTCGTACGCTGCGGAGCGATTCCATGAATCGAGTCTACTTGGATTAATTGTTGCATTAAACGTCACTTTGACAGCTGCCAGAAATAAAATTCCCGCTTATTCGTATTGACAGTGACGACATGACACAGGCAGAACGAAGCCGTTAGCATTGAAACCGCAGCGTCGTGCATTCCGATCCTGAGATCAAAGCTTTACTTATTTTACAAGCTGTTTCATAACGATAAGTTATTTATCTGTGGATTTTTATAACGAAATAAAAAAATCATTTCAAAAATTGTAGGATGACTGAATATATATATATAATAAATTTAATGTTTGTCAAAGTAAATGAGGACGGACAATTAAGTCCCAGGATGTTGATTACATCAACGCAGCAATTGGTCAATTTCCCGGTAGTGAGTGTTACGATACATATACGCGAAATTATTTGTATTAATTCCCATAGAAACTAATTATATAACCGATTATTTTTAAAGTTTTTGAGATGTAATTCTTTGGCATTCAAACAATGGCGTAGATTTAATCCAAATATCACACACACGCATACCCGTGAAGCACCGTATACTAACTAACAACTTTAAGACACGACACGCGACACGCCACACATCGAGTCCGCGAACAATTCCCTTGTTTTCTTTAGCACCTCATTCTCTACCTTCCTAACCCGCCATGTGGGAAGTCAAATCCCAATTTGTCGTATTGCACTTAAAGAAGACACTTTTATAATTTTTTTTTTTTTAATGCATACTCGCATTCTCTATACCCAAGAAAATTAAGATTTCCAAGGTAGTAACCATTCACCAATACCAATGCAACTTTTTATTAAAGAACAATTTTATGGGCATTTAAGATAAAAAAATTAACACGTAGCCTATAACGATAACGTTTAAAAACTTTTTTGTATTTTTAACGATATTAAGATATTGTGTTTTTCTTGCATATCAATTACAAAGATAAACATACAGTACATCGTATTTCGTGGACCGCGGAGAGGGAACGGCTAAATCAAACCATATAAAATATACAATACATAAACAAACCCGTTATTAACCAATTAATTGTTAAGCAATTTAGAATTAAAATAATTTATAAGTACTTTTGTTAAATAAAGTTCAATACGTGCATATTTAAAAATTGACTGATCTCTGTAAAATAAAAGGATGGATACGTCATAATTAGGACATTAACCATATCGTCGTAGCGATAGAACTGAGTACTAATATTGGCACAGAATTGTAACAAAATAAAATAACAAGACAAAAATCTATTCCTTGGAGATATAGCACGATGGCGCTGTATCAAGCGGTAACTTGATAAAATTATTTATCGATAGAATCTACAGAATCCAGTGTATGTATTTATGAAACAATGAACAGATATAAAGTAAAACATTTAATATCGAAAGATGCCGCCGACCTCGCATACCTACTACGTGATTGCACAAATATAAGATTTATCTAAATAAAATAAGTACCAGACTTACTCACTACATATTTTATATAAGTATACGCTTACAAGCATTTTTTTATTTTTTTTTCTACAATATATTATCACATTTACGAGTATATATTTTATCCTAGATGATACTAACAGCAAATGCTATTTTTTGTCGTTTTTCATTTCTTAATTACAAAACTTTAACGTTTCAGTGTTCAAAACACAAATAATTAAATGAAAGCAAACCGCGTGTTTTAAACCTAATGTTAAGTACGTACACATATCATACATGCATGTATCAGATGGCACATAATATATTGCAATTATAGATGAACCATGCCATGACATATCTTTATTACCCTGCCTAATTAACTAAGAGTCCTTTATAACAGTTTTGAAAATCAACTTACATAATACATTTTAACACAAAGTTAAAAATAAAAAGCAAAAGATGAGTTTCGAGGAGCCAACAGAAAATAACACGTGACAAGCGTCTATTGACACTTTAACATTGTTAATAATCCAATATACGAACACGCAAATCGCGTCGCAAATTTTTTACTAATTAAAACAATTTTTAAATATTTTTCTCGCGAATTCCACGATGAGTCTGCTTAAATCGACCATAACAAAAACAATATTTAATGTCCCTTTGGTAACATAAACAAACATATTATTAAAATCACAGCAAACCATAAGGACAACAACTTAACATTAAAAATAATAAAAACTAATATTCATCTCTCTTCGAAATATTAAATAAATAATGTCTTAAATGAAGGTACGGATGATTCGATCGGGCGAGCAATCCTAACAGGATTGTTTTTATCGAAACTCTAAAATGTACATAATAATCACAAGGTAGGTACAACAGTACAACAATCCAAGTTAAAGACAAAATCAACAAGTTCCGATTTTAGAAAACATGCAACCAACTCCTTGGGTCGAATCAGACAAAAAAACCTATTGCGGACTATCTCATTAAATATTAATAATAAAGAATTAGATTGGTAAAGCACTGTTTTTATGTATAATACATGCATATAGCATGTTATTACAAAAAAAAAATTGTTGAATGTTTCCTAAAAACGTATTCTAAATCGAAAGTTGTATCGATACGACCGAATCGATATAGTCCATCGACTGTGGCCCATATATTTAACGGAAGACGTGCATCACGCGAGTGACACAAAACAATAATTAATCGACCCGTTCTATTAACCACCACTATCAAACTTATACCCACGCACATATCACCTTCACATAATGAGATGCATCTACTATAATAAATAACAGTGAAATAGACAAAAATGACCTTTTTTTATCTTTTTTTTAGGAACTGCACATCAGCTCTCGACTTAGCTTTAGTGACTAATCGGTACCGTTGCCTAGATTTAGCATTTAGTTGGTGAGGTGTTCGTGAGCGTACGACGTGGAGTGGGTACTCACTGTGAGCTTGGGTGCACGGTCACCTTTCGGACTCGACGTGGGCGTGAGGAGGACCGAGTGACGTACCGTACTCTGATTCGCAGATATTATATTCAAATTTGTGAGATTGTGCTTCGGAATGGTGAACGAGGGTAGATCCTTCGTTTTGATGCTGTCGTAGATCCGAACGAGCTTGTTGGCGTCGATACCGTCGATAATATTGACCGACCTACCGTGACTTGCCGGGGAAGATGTGACCACGAGCCCGGGCATCTTGGGGGCGGCGCCTCTCCCGGAGTCAGGAGAGGGGGTCGTGAGGGTCGCCGGTGACGACATGTGCTGAGATATAGAATGACTCTTCAGACCTTGCGCTGTCTTATAGCTTTTGCCGCATTGGCACTTGTACGCCTTTTTTATCCTGGAAATGAATTAAACAACAATAAACTTCACTGCACATTATTTACAATAAAAAAAATATGAGTAAAGCGTACGTTTTCTATTAAACGCAAGAATAAACCACTGCACGCTAGTTAACCGTATCATACAGTTTAATTACACAATATACACAAGTATACATAACAACAAGTCCTTGTGATAGAAAATATATAAGATACGATACATAGTTGACTAAAATGGTGCCTATCCTCATGTATGACAAGTAACACACGAAATATCTAATGATTCCAAACATACAAGATCTCTAGAAAACATAAAGTACATACAATAAAATGAGACTACTGTTATTTTCTAAGACATGGTAATTTTCCTGCATGACATGTCAAAACTATTTATACCCAAAATACGTTACAAACTAGAAATTTTATTAATGTTATAAGCCCGAAATTAAATACCCATTTCCTCCAGAAATATTCTTGGGCAGACAAGCGTTTCTTTGGTCCAGATACCTTCTGCCTGTATCGATATGACGATGGCAACACAGGAAACTTTCTATTAGGAAAAAATTACGACAATTCAAAAAAGTGTATTTGTTGTGGTCCAATTGCTGAATTAACAATGTCGAAACATGAACATTTCGTTGAATGATAGCCAAAATCATGATATTGTCAATTCTTCAATGGGACTGCATTAAGTGGATGCCTTAACGCGCGAGTAAAACAGAAATCGGTTAATCGGCAAAGGGGTCCAATCTATGCATTAAATATATATTTTTAAATTTGATGTACAAAGGTTTGTTACCAATACAAAGGCCACAATTTTTTTTTAACTCGTCTGTCTATCTATCTATCTAGTATCTGAAGTAAAAATCGTTAACCATATTTAGATGATACTTGATATATTTGTATACTAATGATATAGTCCGCTATTCAACCGTGAATTAAACCTGTTTACACAGAATAGGAAATAAAACGTAATATGGAAACTCTAAGAGTAGCAAACAAAGTTTAACTGTTTCTGTGCACCTATTCCATTAAATGTTTATGTTTCTAGAACATAGAGGTAGGCAAATTTTATGTAATGAAATGGGGCAAACATAAAATTTATTAAAAAATCAAGTAGTTATACTATCTTAAGTGAGCAGCAAGTAAACCATGGGATGATCTAGTATTTACAATGTAGGTATCTGATAAGAGAACCTGAGTTCAAATCCTGCAACTTATGTTGCATGTCTTCTTTGTGGGACGGAATGCTCCATACCTATAGTACACATAGTACCTCCGTACTGTGTGTCTAGACAACAAATATATGTGGTAAAAAAAGTTTACAATGGTTTCTAAGAAGAGTACCTTGTTGAATGATATTCATTAACTCATACCATATATCCATATAATATGATGTCCTAAGTTTAAAATTACTCTTGTAATGCATGTTAGCTAGAGTAAAAATTGGCACTGTGTACTTACTTCCCATCTTTCTTGTGACCATTCTTCGAGTGATACTTGATACCATTGACATTTTTATAACGCTTCTTGCAGCCAGGAACTGGGCAGGCAAAGGGTTTCTCTTGTGCTACTGGGCCCAGAGCACCGGAGGTAGCAGTAGCATTCATCCTAAAAGTGTGGAAGAAAGGAGAATTTAATTCACATTATACATTGACTATCTTTTTATATGTAGCCTATGACTCCCACAACCAATATCCATGTCCAACCAAGTTTAAATACTGCATTACACGCTTGTACATTGACTTTTAGTATCAACATATATATTGAATACATTACTTACTTTACCCCGTATCGGAGTATAAAATCTGAGCTGTATTCCTCAACAGTAGTCCAAGAGTCATTGCTATCTTCAGAGGGACTCATGAGTTCATGGTCATCTTCGTCATTCTCGCTGCCTGAAATAAAAAATTAAGAGTGTGTTAAACAAATCGAATACAAAATGTATATAATGAGTAATCATTCATTTTCTGGACTGTGTGATCGCAATTTTATTTATGGACTTACCAGTGGGTGTACTGCTGCGTACTGATGGCGTTTTGGGTGCTGAAAGAAGACGCCGGCGGACATCGGCAACCGGCGGAGCGCTTTGCAGCTGCCGGCGCGCAGCCTCCGATAGAAACCTCTTAATGTAGCTTAGAGGCACCGATGTTGGCTGAGAAGCCTCCTTTTGTTCTATTACAGCTGGATCATAATCTATAACCAGTGTAAAATTACAGTCGTCTCACCAGACGAATGGGAATCAGCTGATCAATTTCAATATTTATATACAAATTTAGTACCGTACGCAATAGTCTATAAAATATCGTACTGTACCATAGATTACAAACAAATAGCCTCCTTGTGCTTAAAATACACAATAAACAATTGGTAACAAGCTACTAACTCAAATAATCACAATTTTTTCCCGCAATAATTTAATTTTAGTTATACACAAAAATACACATCAATGTAGACAACTTTCAAACATTGATAACAAGGGAGGGTCACCATAATTTTGCAAACGACATATACGCGCTTTTATGCTAAAAAACCACATAAAATGATTATTTACCTATGTGAACATCTTCGATATGCCAAATTAAGTCCACTAAACTTGGAAAAATAATGCCACATCCATTAAATGTACAGATGTTTGTCATGAAGACGGCCATGTCGTAAGGAGTGTGATACACTAGTCAAGTACATGACTATTGAATATTTGCTATTTATTTATTTAAATCTCATATGGAAGTACACCTATTTTTAAATAAAAACAAAGTATGTCTATAAATAAAATAAAAACGTTTTTATTACATTCATGCTCTACTAACAAAACTAAAAAAAGAAATTTGAATTTTTAAAGTATTTCATAAAGCTGTCATTCACGCAGGTCAATTCTTGGGTAATCAATAGTTGGCTGCGCCGAGCGGAACTAGCGCAGTATGCGCAAACCGACCAATGAAAAAGCTAGATTTTCATTCTGTTTCACTTCACCACTCAGAAATTGAACATTCCAAAGGCCGGTCTCCTCCTTCTCGGTGTTCTTTGGTAAGTGTAGTAAGAATTGTGAATAAAATAATCGTGAAAAAGTGCTGAAATCTCAAGACACAAGCTAATAAATAGTGCTTTATTCATTAAAGACAAACGCGTCGTGTGTGTTAGTGCAAATATTTTGTCGTGTTTTATGTAAGTTGTCACAAAGAAGGATCAGTAAAACCTTTACGATAGATTGCCGATTCGGCCATTTTCCGTTGTCATTCGTTTATCTCGTATCTAGTGAAATACAGCTATTCTCTCTGCAGAATACAGTGCATAGCAGTAACCAGATAGGTACTCTTTCAAAACCGTAGTTTAAGCTAAACTCGGGAGTTTGTTACGTAGACGTACAAATTACGTAACTCTGCGGTCAAACTGTCAAGTATTCCGAAATCTAAGTCTTATATTTCAGGTAAGTACAGCAGTCAGAGCTACAGTTCAGTCAACATTCACTAATCTATTGCTCCGTTTCTTTCAGTTGTCGCTCGCCGCACCCAAATAACTATAAAAATGCTGTCTGCTGCTAGATTGATCGCTCCTGTAGCCAGGTCTGCTGTAAGTACCAGTTAATTCTTAAATATTTCTCAGTTTTTTATTAATCTAAAGTAAAACAAAACTTACTTCTGTCTTCGCATTGATTTAAGTTACAATTTTTCAAATTAGACTATGTATAGGAGAAAACTTCATATTCTCAATAGACAAGAAGTTACTTATGCGGATTTTGACTTAATTTTATATGCGGTTCACAGTTACATAATCGTATGTAATAATCAAAATGATAAGTCCGAGATTGTTACTTAGTTATCAACCAAAAACATATCTCTAATTGAGATATTGATTCACCATTGTATTATTTTGTTATAAGAACATGTTTCAATGTCACGATTTTGAACTTGGCCATGAGTATTAGAACTTTATTATATTATATATTACTAAATTTAGAACTTTCTTATAACATTTACTAAATATTGTTGCAGATCTTTAGCAACACAGCCTTGGTGAGGCCACTGGCAGCAGTGCCCTCACAGACCCAAATTGTGCCAGCCGCCCCTGCCCAGCTCTCAGCAGTGCGTTGCTTCCAAACCACCTCGGTAACAAAGGACATTGACTCTGCTGCCAAATTTATTGGTGCTGGTGCAGCGACAGTAGGAGTAGCAGGTTCCGGTAAGAATTACTTTGTCTTTAGCTTGTTTTATTGTGTTACTACCCTAGTTTATGATTAATTTTCTAAATGTATTTACACAAAGCATGTTTCTTAAAAAAATTCAAAAGTTCATTTGTAATAACTAATTCTTATAGTACTTCACTAATCCGTTGAGACTAATATATATTTGTGGAAGAATTGGCAAGTTTTATGTAATCTGTGGTGTTGCATAATCATCAATGATGTTCACACTAGCACTCGATATGAGAATAGTTGAACTTTTGAATTTTACACCTTTCCATTTATTCCCTTCCTAATATTTTATGTTACCTGCAGGTATTGGAATTGGTGTGGTGTTTGGATGCTTAATTATTGGATATGCACGTAATCCTTCCCTAAAACAGCAAATATTCTCCTATGCTATCTTGGGATTTGCATTATCTGAAGCTATGGGCCTGTTTTGTTTGATGATTGCATTCTTAATGCTATTCGCATTTTAGATCATTTTTGTTTCTAACAATATAATATTTGTACAGTGTATATTATCTGCAATGATTGTGATATCTGAATATTAACTCTTGGTTATTAATATTGTTTATGTGCATGTTATATACATTACATGAAGACCATTACGAAGGTGAGCTAGTTTTCATTGCATATCTGACTTTTATCTAATTTTATTTTATTTTCCATATTCTTGACCCAATATATATCTTCTAATAAAAACTTCCCTCATTCCAGGTGCTGGTATTGGAACAGTGTTCGGTTCCCTGATCATCGGCTATGCCAGGAACCCCTCCCTAAAGCAACAGCTCTTCTCATACGCCATTCTGGGTTTCGCCCTGTCTGAGGCCATGGGACTGTTCTGTCTTATGATGGCCTTCTTACTGCTGTTCGCTTTCTAAACTACTTACTTTTAAGAACACTACTACTGCCATCCTATACGAGGTTTCAGTGTATACTATCTGGAGTGGACGGCCATGGAATCGAATGTTTGGAAACCTCACCCTTTATAGTGATGCAAGGACTGATGTGTGATGTGTTACACTTACCAGTGCATCAATATGAATGCAATTTATTTAATTATGTAGTATAATGGAAATCTGCAAAATAAAATGTTATTATGTAACATTAAATGAAAGCTACAGTTATTCCTATTCCTGATCAATGTAGGCTGTTTATTCTGAATCATGTGTTAATCTCTCAGTGTAATTGGAGGTAAAAGCCGTTGATGATATAATTTAAGCCAGTTCTATCACATAATTTGCGTGTGAGTATTGTCATCGACTTTACACTAGTTATGCTGTTTGGGAATGTCAGCATTATTGTACATTTTTAGGGCGATTAAATGATACAAAACAATTTCCATGAGCATTTTTAACTGCCCTTGACATTATTTTCGATTTTGGTTTCAAATTAATTCATCTACACTTCTTCATTATAAATACATAAATCTCCTGTAGCATACTCTAAAATATCTACTTTAAAATAAGTAATCATTTGCATGTATAACTTATTGCTGTAAATACTCTTCATTGACAGAGAAAGACTAAATACATCACATATGTAAAATAACTTTGTCCCCAAAAATTGCATGCCTCATATATGGTTATTTTAAGAATTTGCAGCAAAGAAAAGAAAGCTCCTGTAATAGATAGCTGCCCTATAAAATAAAACAACAAATATTATCAACAAATTTTATTGCAAATAGGTTCATTGGAGAAGATTTAAGGGCACACTTCCGCTAATACCGATATTCACTCATTAGCTGTATAAAAATACATTTACCTAGTCAAACAATATTTGCAGAAGTAAACACTTAAAACTAAATTTTACAAAACATTTTTATAATTACTCACTAAACAGTTCCAGGCATTCTTAATGCGTTACTTTAGAATTTACATAATTTTGGATCAAATAAATATCAAAATGGATACAAACAAAATATTTCGTATGTATTCAATTTGATGCAGGTAGCTCGCGATTTAAGGATTACACTTAATTCTCAAAGAAATGTAAAATAATAATACACACATACAACAGACTCTTATAAACATGTAAATATGCTTTTTAATATAATAGTATATGTCTGAATTTACTATTTGGTGTTACTTTACATTTATCACTAATCTTTATTACTAAATTGTACACCACACTAGCAATGTTTCAATAATCCAAACATAACTAAAAAGTAATTAGAAACCCAAAGAACAATGTCTGTATACTAAAATTCACTCAACATCCTGTTGTATGGAGTAGCCAAAAAAACAACAAATCTCTGCTCTTTTTAATATGACAGTTACTACTTTAACTAATATAATAACTTCAGGAATGGTTGTATGTCAAAATAAACAAAATCGCAAATGTATTACAATGAAATCTGTAGATATATCTACACTTCCTTGAGAAAAAATGCTTTCATAAATATATTACTAAATTTGCAACATTTTTTGTATTTTGAAACATGTAACCACACACACACAGCATTTACAGTGAGAGTAAACAATAAGTAATGTTTTCTCTCTCACGAGTGAAAAACTTAAACAATGATCGTAAATATTTTCACAATAATTTTACTTATTCTATAGCAAAACAAGATAAGGCAATTTAACTACATGTCTATCCAACAACTTTTGAAAAAGCACTTTTCCAAGCTCACGGAAATTAGGTTTGCAAAGTCTACTTTATTTTAAAATACTACATACTATAGAATATGTTATAGAACTGTTAAAAACATATAACCAAACTAAAAAAAACACTCATCAATTTCAAGTTGCAGTACACAGTGACCAGAGATACAATAGGGATAAATAATGCACTTGTTTGCTCAGTTTTCTTAATACAAGAATTACCACAAAACTAGGATACTAAAGGAAACATCACTAAACTCACATTACAGTTGAGACATGCAATGTATATGTATGCTTGCAGTAATACTTGGCAGTTTATTGAAGGAAAGTTGTCTTTTACACATGCAAATATGCAACCTTATGTAGAAATATTTATGATTTGGACCATATGTTTATAGATTAAAACTTGATTGACTGCTTTATAATAAAGCCAGAATTTTATAATTTTACCTTGATGAATTGATGTGTTGACAGTTAATATAAAGAATCTATTTCAGAAACACTAATTATTTGAAGTGAAGCGAGAGGTGGTGCTTATTATTAATAAATAAATTTATCACGTCCACAATAATTTGTATTAAAGCGCTTATAATTTAGGATCAATACAAAACAGTTAAATTTACTTCAAAACATTGGAGTTCAATAGTTCTGTCTGTGGAACACTCTTTTACCTGTATTATAAGAAAAAAAAACATGCTTTTCTCGTAAGTAATATAATTGTATATTTTCCGTTTGTAAAATAGCACTTATATTTTTATCAAGACAAACATAAAAGTAAACATTTTGCACTTGATTCATAATACAATATATAAACGATAGTGAATAAATACTACATGTAAACTAAAGTACACTTTGCTACTCAATGTCTTGTTGCATTCCAAATGAGATCAACACTAATAGAATTTTGGTCCAAATGAAGTTTCCATGAACTCTTGTCAAAATCTCAACTCTTATTTAGTTTTTGGCTCACCTAGTCCAGTGTACAATACACCCATAACACTCATCCAGTCATTTCTTTATATTATTACCCTCTTGTACATACTAATTGATATTGTTTCTGTAAATAAATACAACTATCATAATTAGATCTCTTCCGTTTCGAACTGATTCCCTTTCATTATTGTAATGGATCCATATGTTTCATGCTGCACTAATTTTAAAACTTGATGCTTTTTGAGAACAAGTAAACTGTAGAATTTTTGGGCAACCTGAAAAATAATAATTTTTCTATGATTAATAACGACAAAGTAATAATTACTCTCAGCAGTTTGAGTAGGAGATTTTATACCTTATCTTAAACTTTTTAACCATTGTGATGGATTACCTAAGATAAATCTAATAAGGTCATAATTATTTTTTAACCAAAGAATAATGAACTGCTGCCTCTGATAATATAAATACACTGGCTAGGTTGTATTGTATCAGACAGGTGTACCTACATATGTGATACATTCATTTAAAAGAGCATAGGCTTTTTATCTCAAGATATTACAAAGAAAAGATGCAAAACAAAAGAAGAGGTACAAAAAGCCCTTAAATACAAGAGCGAACTTATTAATATTACCTGTCTAAATTCTTCACAACTTAAAAGTGAAAATAAATGTTACTATAGATGGACACTTCAACCTAAACTATTAGTTATGCTGTCTCTTCTCATACACATCAATTCTAGAGACCATTAAATACAATATACTAACAACATCTTCAAGAAACTTAATTTTGGTATTTGCTTTCGTTTGTCACTGGTGCGCACAAAAGATAATCATGACAGACTTTTTAAATCACCCAATTTGTTAAAATTGTTTATACGTATTATGGATGAGCATAATCGAGATAATAGTTTATGAAATCACGTAACTCATCTCATCTCAGATCGTATAAATGTAAAATTTTAAAAGAGATAACATGTGTCACTCAATGAGAGACAATTTGCTGCAGAAAACCTAAAGTGTACTTACTGGAAATATGTAGATTTAAACGATTTATTTTGCTTATAAATGGATGGCCCTACGAATCACAAAACTCATACATATACGCGCCGCGCGCGCTATAGTACTGAAATAAAAAAAAACTTGTTTTTCTTTTAACTGAAGATTAGGGAGTCTGAAAACGCTGTACGGGATCGGAATTCCTAGTGATAATAGGCCCATTCAACTCCTATTGTACGGTTCATTGTATCATTGTTTTAATAATTTTATTATTATTCCCTATCATGTGTAGCTCACCTGTTTCCTATTGTTGTGTCTTGGTGCGAGGTCGAGGAACGTGAGATGCAGGCCGGCGGCGAGTTTAGGCCGCATGGCGGCGAACAGCTGAGCGGCGCGTCTATTAAGCACACGCTCTTCGAACTGCTCGTCTGTCTCGCCCGCCTCGCGGGACCCCTCCTCTTGCTGATATAATAATACAGTTTATGAATGTACTTGGATTTTAATTTTGTCAGAATGACTAATTATTTCATCCTTGTACAGCACATGCTCGTAACCATCATACCATTGGATAACAATGTTGATCGATATCGTGTTCGTCCACTAAAACATTCAATCAGCCAATTAATTATCTACATAAAAAACACGTGAAACCTGGCAAGGTATAATGAAGGTTATGGTTTTTATGAAAAGGCTTCTTCCCATTAACAAAGTTGGGATAATTGTTGGAGCTAAACTAGATCACTAGATGTGATGATGGGAAAAACACTATTCTGAAAGCAACAGTCATTAAAAACCTTTATCTAATGCATATTCATAGTTACACTTGCGTGGAAATTTACCCACGTAACAATAACTTGGTAAAAATAACACTACGGCGTAGTCCAAATTATTTCTGTCTAACACACGCGTTCATATAGTCCGTCTGTACTTCGATGTCTACACAAGCCAAGGTGAGCTTGACACAAGTATGGGATGATATACGTATCAGACTTCTGGAAACAAGTGTTGAGGCAAGCGCATCATTAGAACAGATGCAAAACTAGAATTGGATGTAAAACAAATTGGCCATTGTCTGTCGTTGAATGTTTTTTCTATAATCGTATCGACACTTAATTTTACAAGGTTTGTAGTTATGACGCATTTACAATCACATGGTCCCATCGAGACGATCGCATGATGTGAATTGTATTAGTGATAACCCTGCTGATATGAAGCGACTTATAGACGGTTTCGACTTTTCTTCGGACGTAAAAGGCGATCAAATACCGTCAGCTGTGTACTAATACTAATAAAACTAAACATTGAGGTACCAACATTTTCAATGCTAAGCGGTAGATCATAGTCGTGCGGTGGACTTTGGTGTCCCTGTTGATCGTCGTATCCTAGATTTGTCATCTGCATTCCGTTCTGTAAAAAATACATGCAAAAATAAAAACATTTCAATATTATAAAAAATTGATTCCAACACTAACAAAACAGACTATTTTAAGAAAACAGTGTCTATGCCATGCAGCACAACTGGTAATTGAGAATAGAATGTCCTTGACATCTGTAATTCTAATTAGAAATCAACAGTTCCTTACTTCACATGGATTGAATTCTATTTATAATAAAGATTTACAGGACGGAATTGGTTGACAGAGACCAATTATCAACCAATCTGGTGATATTTGAAATCAATATATCCACGGTATAGTAAAATTAGCAGGTGTGGTGGATTATCAGGGGAATCCACCATCACAACATGGTGGGTTCGTGGGTTCGATTGAACCAAGAACAGACATGTGAGTTATTATATTATATTTATAATGTTCAATAATTATATTCACCCCACATGACACAAGATACCCTAGTGCAGGCATATGACTTTGAACTTTAGTTTAAAGCACCAGTATCACCATCATGTGTATTATATAAAACCTGCAAATACATAAACTGTTGTCTACTTATTTCAACTTCTTTATTTGATTAATGACAAAATGGCGCTTATCAAATATCTAAAAAAATGAAATAAGTTTTTATATATAACCAGTTGACCTCACAGACATTTTTGTGCAATATATCCCCAAACCACACCTACTGTCGAGTCAAATTATGAATCTTAACCATTCAGAGACCCACTGGATTACTTAACCAGACACAAATAATGTCTTCAAAATCTGTACAACCGTTTAGAAGGAGTTCAGTGATATTATATAACGTGCAGTCATATGTCATAAGACATCACCTGATAGTCAGCTGGATCCAGCGGCGCGTGCAGCGTGTCTGTTGGTGCGGCATGTAGGTGAGGGTCGAGGTGCGGCGGCGCAGGCGGTGGCGCGCGCAACAGCAGCGGCCGCTCGGGCGCCAGCTGCGACAGCATCGGCGGCGGAGATGTGCCGTGTTGCAGCAAACCTGCGCCGTGTGATAATTGTGAAACGCCATTCCTAAATGTCGGTTCTGATCTACGTAAAGTAGATACACTAATATAAACCAACGGTCAGTCTCTCCTTGGCATCGCAGATTGGCTATTACCATGATGATCCACAGACTTGTCCAATGCTCAGTATTGTATCAAAAATTGGACAAAATGTTTTTTTACTCATCATTTAAAACCACACTCGCTTATATTTGCTACAGTAAATTATACTAAGTCATTGCATCACTGATAATTCAATGTGCAGGTTTCTTCCATACTTCGTTAATTAAAGCATGTGATAATTAATTTCTAATACCATTCCAATGCGAGTTTTAGTATTCACTAGGCTTTTATTGGGTCAAACAGATATAAATACAGTCCCCACCTGACGGCGTCATTCCACCATGCTGTAGTCCACCTGGCGTCATTCCACCGTGACCTAGGCCCGCAGGAGTCATTCCACCGTGACCCAAACCCGCAGGCGTCATTCCACCGTGACCTAAACCCGCAGGAGTCATTCCACCATGACCTAACCCCGCCGGCGTCATTCCGCCATGGCCCAACCCCACCGGCGTCATCCCTCCGTGCCCTAACCCCGCAGGGGTCAAACCACCATGGTCCAGTCCACCTAAAAGTAAAAAATATCTTACAAATAGTAAAAAAGTATTTATCGTCCGTTTTTTGGACTATGTTCAGAGTTATATCGAACAGTTCAGCGATTGCATATAGTTGCATATTCGCATCGTAGCATATTTGATGCGCAATCTTTATTTAAATAAGTAAATTTAGTTTTACTAAAATCAGTACGTGACCAGCAGCCACTCGGGCGTCGCGTATTCACAACCACACATTTTTACAGACTATTTATTATATAATTTTGTAAACAAACTGACCAACTGATGATTTCAATTAGTTATATATATATACATATATATTGCTAATATCGTGTTAATTATTCAATTAATGTGACAACCTGAGCTGAATAAAAATCATCATAACTATTATTACAATAAAGATTCGGAAATTAATTTCATACTAAAGTATGTATAGAAAATATTTATTAATCGGCATCACCGTAATCTTCATATGATCCAGATTGTGTCATGAAATAACTTAAGTTGGTTCATTTCATATTGGTTAATGCATGATATCGTACTAATTTATTTTAATTCCTTTGCGAATTAATTCCTTGACCTTGACCATTTTAAATCTTTTAATGTTTGTGGCAATGTAAGTCTTCAATTGTGTCCTTAGTAATTCAATGGGATTTAATTCAATGTGGGAGGGTGGAAGACTTAAAACAATAGTATATTTGTAGGCTGTCATTTCATAAAAAACTATCGTTACTAGTCCCAACGCTATGAATTGTAAACAGGGGAGGTCGATTGATAAAGTTGCTCCACACCAAAATGAACAAACATGATAAAACCGCCCAAAACAAACTATACATGAAATTTAATAAACTATATAAATAATTTAACTATAATCAATCAAAAACACATTTTCAGACCCGTCGATATCTAACTGCCTTTAATACCTGGAGTCATACCGCCGTGGTGCAGCCCCGCGGGGGTGAGGCCTCCATGGACGAGGCCTGCCGGCGTCAGACCCGTGCCTAGTTCCAAGCCGGGGGTCATGCCTCCCGGAGTCATACCTACCAACAATAATTATATATTCATAAAGAGTTTCTGAAAGCATTTCTGAAACCTAAATTATAGGTCCCATCACGTAAAATGACCGCTGAGCTACAGTGGTGGGGAAGGTTCTGCGTATGAATATAATTGCGCGCTGAAGTACAAGGTTGATGTTTCTTTAAATAGTACAAAACAAAGTCGCTGTTCGTGTCTGCTGTCTGTTTGTTCGATTAGTCCTCCTAAACTATTCAACGAAGTTTAGCGCGATTTGCGCTCTCATTTAGAAAATTTCTTCCGAGAGGTTTATAAGTATAATACATACTAATATAATTTATAAATTGTAGAGTAAAATCGATGTCTTGGGATCAAGTCGTAAAAAAATAGATTATCGGGCATACTTATACATAATTTATCATTTTCCTTTCTTTTCTATGTGAAACCATAATACATACAATTTTTGTACCCGATTAAATTTTTGGACGCAAACGAAACATCAACCAATCGCGGGGAAGCCCGAGTCGACTAAGGACTGTAACAAACCAATAGGGCGACGGCATAGGCTATTGCCCCGCAGCGCCTTACCAAGTTTTCCATTAAATCGCTCACTGCTCGGGTATTTCGCATGCACTCTTTTTACATGACGCAACCTATACCAATGAAATTTAAAATTATTCACAATCGCAAAAATTAAAATATTATGAACAACCGGTTGTTCCGAATAAAATGAATCTGGATAACGCCCTACGTAACACAAATGTGGTGTTTACTATACTTCCTACCTAACTTCCTAATCTTCCTAATCTTTATAATATCATATACAGACATACTCAGATTAGCCATGAGAACCGCTACGTTCACACGGCTCGTGGCTAACCACATGCACAGTCAAAAATCTGTGGATTGTTCTATAGTATATTGTTGTAAACTCTTAAGGCTTTTGCTTACTTTCTGCATCAAATTTTACCACAAACTTGCAAGCAAATAGTAGCGCAAATTATTCACACTTCGTGTTGTAGCGTGCAAAAATTATTTATTTATAGAAAATAATTGTGATAGATGGCGAAAACCACTATTCACATTATCAAAATATATTTTTTGTATTCCATTAACAGCCCTACAGCTCTATCACAGACTGTTATCATAAAAAACAAAAAAAAAAAAAACAGAATCCCCGTGTTACACATGAAAGGTAATTTTAGATGGCCTGAAACATACTCCATCTCATACCTAATTGTAATCCTTTTTATCCTACATTTCTCTTTGTTAACTATTTACATAACAAATGTTTCACACTATATTTTTATTTTTCATGTTACAGTACGAAAGTACTAATTAAATTGTGCGTTACGTATGTTACGATTAAGTTAAAGGTCCCTAGTGAATAGTACAGAGACCTCCATGATGCAGACCGGCCGGCGTCATTCCTCCCAAATCCACCGGTTGCCCGTCGCCGTGCTGCAAGCCCGCCGGCGTCATGCCGCCGTGTTGAAGTCCACCTGGAAATATTGGAACAAAACTTTCATTTGACATTTTCATTCACTACTGATTCAATTATTATCTTAGTTGTCTCAGAGATCTTAGACGTGCAGCAAGAAAGCATGCGGTAACCACGGATACTGTTATATTGCCCTTTATAATTTTTCTTTCCTTCTGACAGCAGCCCACAGGATCATGAAATATCTTACAGTAGCTCATACCTGGAGTCATAGCGCCGTGTTGTAGCCCGCCTGGGGTGAGGCCACCCTGCAGCAGCGTACCCGGAGTCAGCGCGCCCAACACACCGGGCGTGAGCGGCGGGCCCAGGGAACTCAGCATACCTGATCCACACGAAAATATGTTCACACATATTTATGTATATTATAAATAATAAGTACTCCCGATTCATAATTATATACCGATGTTGCAGAGTATATATAGATTGTAGTCAAGGCATGGAGTTCTTGGAAAAACAATCCGTTCACTACTGTAAATAATAGGAAAAAGTATAAACAATTTTTTCGGACTATAAAAAAAATACCTATCTCAATATTGACACATATGTATGTCTAGTCAAAAGAAGTAAAATGGAACTTAACTTTTAAGTGTCATCGCCATACAACAACAGCCTTGGAAACACAAGGCCACATGAAACTGTACTTCACAGTAGAATTAACTGGTCTGGTATGGATCTTTTTCGGAAAACAATATCAGGATCTACTGCTGTTAAATATTAATACCGCTTTAACTCATTAGCGGTCCACTGCAAGGCACGCGTCTCTCGTTATAAATAAGGCGGCCAGGAGAGTGCTTCACCCCGCTGCTCGTGTACAGGGTGTAGTGGTAAACCCGACACGGTAAAAGATTCCGCCCAAAAAAATTTCGACATAGCCATACGTCGCTTATCTTACAATAACAAACCGATTGTTTGACGTGCCCTATAAACCACTAAAGCGCTATAACATTTTTGGAACTAGCGAATCCCAATCGGCTCCAAAATTGCTTAGTAGCGATTCAACATCCACTGATTTGTTTATTACTTTCTATAATTTTGTTAATAATTCTACATGTAAACGTAACAAGTAGAAAAAGTCATCGATTAACAAATGAAACCCCAGCCGCAAGCGTGACGGTGTACGTACCTGGAGTGCCGGGGGGCTCCAGGTCGGGCTCGGAGCGCGGCTGCGGTGATGGCGGCTCCTCCACGCGCTCGGGTTCGGGCTCTGGCCGGGCCACAGTGTTATTGGGTGCGGTTAGATAGCCAATGTGTACTTTGAAATCGATTATTATGCCTCTCTTATGAAATTGCTAAACATTTTTCACTTCCATTTACGTCAGTTAAACAAAAAATCATAAGTTGCCCAAGAAATATTGCTTCGACAAAACAAATATTGCATGGATATGACTTCTGTCGCTCAAGACATGTAGAAATTATATGATTATTAATAAATAGCAATAAATATATTCGTAAATATATTTCATCAATTTTGCTGTTACACACAGTGGTGCTGATCACATTTATCAATCAAAATCTGTCAATTTTACAATAGCACAAATAGTACTGTGAACATCAAAACAAACTTAAAATTTTAATAATAACGTAATTTTCACATAGTAGATGACATAATAATCATTTTCATAAAAGATTAACAATTCAAATGAAAATGGTGTCTTGTTGTAAATCACATATTATAACAGACCAATGATTATGACAATGCGATGGTTTTGCGGTAAGAAGAAACATTAACAAAGCTTTGTTAGTCAATACGCCTCCTTTTCAAAAGATAGAGAGTTATTTACAGAGCAGATTGTCGAATTAATAATTAATGAGTGCACATTTAAGTGGACGGAGTTATTGTTAATATAATGAGATGATTATGATAATTATAAAAAAAGTTGCTATGCTTACCAACTGAAGGTTCATATTCTTGTGGCACTGGTGTTGCAGGTTCCAATTCTGCTGCTGGTGCAGGAGTTTCCGGTGCTTGGATACTCTGTAAAACAGAAATTAAATTGAAAATTTATTCTAATAAATACATAAATCACTTACACAAGAACTTATCAAAACATGCAAACAAATTTAACAAATTCATATGTAAATAATTTACATATATACATACAGCTATGATTATTTAAAAAATAATTTAAACATATTAATACCATATTGTGTTAGTTTTTTTTTTAATTATTATTGTTGTATTATTGTATTGTTTTTAAATTTGTTGATTTGCGATCCTACAAAATTAATAGTTTTTTCTCCATAGTTCCTACTTATTTTGGGTATAACTAAATAATTACCACGATTCATGGACCATTTGTATAGTAATCGTCTTGAAGTTACAAAGGATAGGTTACTAACCTAAATCACGGAAATTTGTCATTCAAGTTGACATACCGACTAGTCTAAATTTAAGAATTGGCGTTAATTATAAATGGTAAGAAAAAACTTCAAAAAATAGATTAAAACCACAAAGATATTTTCACATAGGTTTGAATCACTAAAAGCACCAACAACTACGAAGAGTTTAGGTTTTATCAAACACATCCTAAATCGAGCATACGGGCGCTACACGCAATACATTTTCATAGATGTGAATATCTGCGTGTACTTTTGGAGCATAGTGAATGTAAATAATAATGTGATAATTAATGTAGGATAGTAAATTATGTATATAACTTTATAATACCTTGGAGGACAATGTGCGCTCCAAAACAGGTGACATAACAAAATTGATACTTATGTGTGTATGCGTATCGTATCATAACACAATTACAATTCATATGGTAAGTCCATAGTAGCGTTAGTACCTCCTCATGCCGTCGTTTTCTGGTGGCGCGGCGAGCTACCGGTGCTTCAGGCTCAGGAGAGCGCGCGCTGGCTGCTGCTGCCGCGGCCGCCGCCTCCGCCTCCTCGGCCTCCGTCCTCAGGGTCATGTTACGCTGGTACTTCTACTCACCGTATGATATTTATTTAAAACTTTTAACACACCTTTAACTAGGTTAATCTAATGGCGGACTTAATGCATAGTGACATTTATACGTTACATTTTGACGAAAGGAAAGTCAGCATTTCTTTTTACTACAGCCTGAAGGGTGATGAAAAGCAGACAGATAATCTCATAGTAAATGGTAATTAATGTGAAAGTAATAACATAGAAGACCCAACAATGTAACGCAAGCTCGGGTGAACCAATAATGCTATTTCAGGGACACAAAGTGCTTGCTATTGTACAGTGAAGGAAATTAATTTTAATTCTTTACAACTTACTTCACCAAAAAATTTCATTTATATTTGTCCATGGAATTTGAGATAATATATTGGTTCAACCTCAAATAAAATTGTTTCAGTTTGCATTCTAGTACCCACTTAACACCATTTGTTATTCAGTCATGTATACATTCACATAGTTCCTTAAAGAGAAGCATGAAAGAAAAAAACAGTTCAAAAACCTACTTTTCATGTAACAGCATATGTTATCAATACACAATTTACTGTAGACATAAATATGTCTATGTGCATATATAATTTCTCTTGGCAATCTTTGTAGTTTCCCATATTCTAACAACAGTCAAAAAAGTAAGAACAACAAAGATGAACGAGAACCATGACAAATCATTATAGTAAACAGTTGATGGATGAACCCATATATGGATGAGTTTCAAGTCACAAGTAAATAGGTGGATATCTCTAAGTTAGTACACTTTACCATCTCAGACTACATCATCACTTACTATCAGGTGGGATGATATTGAAACATTGAGTTATATGTAATAAAAAAATATCTTTGAAGCAGGTCGTACCTTGAAGAGAACTTTAGACGGCATTGGTCTCGCAGACGTGGCGAACAGCTTCTCTACTCCTCCGGTCTCCTTCCAGTGCATCAGTCGCCTTGTGGGCGGCGCCAGGTCCAGTGTGATCACTATGTCCGAAGTGTTGCTCAGTTGATTCTTCATCTCCTCGCCAGATATGTTCTTCACTTCGTCTACAATCAGCTTGCGTTTTCGCTTTGCTTTAGTAATACCTATAACATAATTTAAACAAAATTTACTCTATACTTTTATAAATATATTCTTTAGTATGTCTATTAGTAATCTTAGTATTTTAAATGGTTTAAGCAATTGAGGGCAAATTTAAGCTTACAACTGTATTTGGTTGCATGCAATATTTTTATTTTATCCCCATGATCGTTTATAACTATAACAAGATCTGATAGCCAAAGCAGAAATATAGGTGTCATAAGGATGACATTACTATTAATTTTAGTGTGTATGTGTATAATCATTCATTATTATTACTATGAGTATGATATCAACCAGTTTATCCTTCAATATATGGACTTTAAATTCTAGTGTAACATTGTGTGTGCAAGTATGCATAACTGACTCCAAACCTAACTGAATGTTTGATTGTTCAAAGCAACTTTTTTGATATCAGCCAGTATAATATTGAAGTTGTTTTAAACAAATCCAATAAATGGTCAAAAGAGATATATATATATATATATATTTATGTTAATAGCCGACAAACGAGCAGACGAGCCACCTAATGGTAAGTGGTCACCGTCGCCCATGGACATCAGCAAGACCAAAGGTATCACTGATGCGTTGTCGGCCAGGAAATGAGAAGAAGGCTAGAAAAAAGGTACTGGCTCTCAAGCTCCCAACCGGAACACGACGAGCCGTTTGGCGGCTGACTCAAGCAGGAGGGTGGCAGCTAGCCAGGCAGGCTTCACAGAAAGATAATAATACCACTAATAATATTAATAACTTAATAATAATACTGATAATATAATCCTCACGCAAAGCCCTACCACCAAGCAGGCTGGTTTCTGTCGCCTCTTACGACACCCTGTTCTGCCAGCATGGGATTGGGGGTAGTATTCTAAGCCGCCCCAATACGGCCATAATATATTATGTCACTTAGAAAGTTAACAAAGTTGGATATTATTTATAAAGTTGTAATCAAACCTTTTAGTACAGTAGCGTCCACGGGTGCCAAGGCGAATGACTCTTCTTCATTTTGTAGCAGCGTAGTAGAGTCGAGAGCCGGGGCCGGGGTCATAGCGCGAGGCTCTTCGGGAGTCGGTTCAACCTCGTCTACTTCCTGACGGGAGAACAAATTATGGTTTATATGGAGTTCCTGATACTCTTAATACACGCGTCCTGTTTACACGATGCACAGCGTTTCTCTAATGTTTTGAGAGTCAAACACAATGTTATCTTATATTCAAGGCTTTTTTCGAGTAAATAGTATATATATATTTCAAATGTATGAAAAAATGCATTTTTTCCACTACTGCTTATAAAGTTTGCTTTAAAATAATCTTTAATATTAATCAACACTTTCATAGTTTTCTAAGACTATACATATGCTAATATTTATAAAATATTTGTACCTCAACATTAACTTAGAATAGTTCATGAATTTAATGAAATAATAATACTACTCAAAATTAAAAGAAACTTTACCAATACCAGGTGAACAAATCAACAAACACATTTTGAAATATGTTAAATTATAATTAATTCAAATTGTTTAAACAAGACCTGTCACGGTCAAGGTTGCAGGTCATCTTACAATGTCACAAAACAATACTAAAAGTTTTACCTACACTCTGCAAGACAAAAATATTTATTTTTCCTACATCTGAATTCCATTGTTTCCCAAAAAACGTAAAATTATGATTTCATTAAAGTTTCATAAAACATGAAATCTATGACAGGCAGAGAAAAAATTAAATTTTTAATTAACCTCCTCATAAGGGTAGGTAGATTTTTCGCCAATAGTGCGAATAGTATTATTTCCATTATTTGAAATAAAATAATACAATGGTCCATGTCTCTTCAGATACATGTGACACATACACTAAAGTGCTAATAAGTTATAGCTGATCAATTTTTCGTATACAAGGAACCCAACCTCGTTTCCCTTTAATAAACCTACGTCTAAAGTTTAGAAATAGCTTCCGCATTGTTTTAGGATTGGATTTCTTTAGTTCTATGAATTCGAAACATATTAATTTATTATAATAGCTACAGTCGACCGTTACAATAAAAAAAAAACGTTTACATACTCACACCCCCGCACTAGGATATACACAAATATGACATTACAACCACCTATAACCCGAGAACAAAAATTTATCTGTCACATAAATTTCTGCCCCGGCCGGGAATCGAACCCGGGACCCCTCGCTCGGCAGGCAGGGTCACTACCAACGGGGCTATGGGGTCGTCAAATTTTAATTACTGCCCTGTGAATAGAATGCCCACGTTTTTAATTTATTTCTTATTCCAGGGGTGAAAAATATCCTAGATTACGACCTACAATATCAGTTCCTAATATGCCCAGTATCGGCGATATCTGTTGAGTAGTTTTAGTGGTCAGACAAACAAATAGACAAAAATTCCAAAAATTATGTTTGTGAATGCCTACTTACATTAAAATTTTCAAAAGAGTATATAACGTAAAGATTCGGCGCCATACAATGTTATTATTAGTATAGACTAGGAGCGACAGTTATAACAACCATAGGTCTGACGGGAGGCGGCGGCGGCAGTGGCGGAGGCATGAGCTCTTCTTCGCGGGGCGCAGCACCGGCTACC